>CAUYRT010104524.1:0-18730 GCA_963574885.1 Lepilemur ruficaudatus | reverse complement strand
AAAAAAAAAAAAAAATTATCAGGGTATGGTGGCACATGCCAGTAGTCTCAGCTACTTGGGAGGCTGAGGTGGGAGGATCATTCAAGCCTAGGCGTTGGAGGCTGCAGTGAGCTATGATTGCACCACTGCACTCCAACCTGGGCAACAGAGAGACCCCATCTCTAATAAAAAAAAAAGGCAAAAAGAAGCAAAATTTACCTTCTCATCCATATACTCTCTCACCTGCATTTCTCCAAGAGCCCCCTAAATGATACCTTAGCATTCACTCCTGCCACCCCATAACTCATTCTTTAGGTACCAACCAGAATAATCCCACAGATGTGCGTTCTCCTGCTTAAAACTCCCCGGTGTCGTCCCTTTGCTCTTGGAATACAGCCTAAAATTCTTTACCAGGACATTCAGGGCCTGGCATCAGGGAGGACCCTGATTTTTCAATCTCATCTCACATCCTCTCCTCTTGGCTTGAGAAGCTCCAGGAGTCTTGGATTTTGCATTTCCCAGGCCACCCCCAGTTCTTTTGTACCTCTAGGCCTTTGCCCCTGTTATTCCCACCACCTAAAAAGTTATTTGTCCTTCTTCACATGGCCATGCTTCCTCAAGAGGCCTCCCTTGACATTCCGTTTAACCTATTTATTTTCTTCATAGGAGATTCTGTAATTATTAATATCTTGGGTATTTATCCCTTTACTTATGTGTTTTCTGCTTCTCCCCATTAGAATGTCAGCGTCAAGAAATCGGGGGACTTGTACCCTTCATAGCTGCATCTCTGGCACTGTGTCTAGTATACAATTGGTGCTCAATAAAGAACTCTCTTTGCCATGTGGCAGGCCCTGAGAGTTCCTAACAATGCAGTTTAAAACCCCTTAGACTGGAAATGCTCGGTGGTCCCTATTGGTTGCAGGGTTTATGTAAGATCCTCCTGAACTAAAGCATATCAATTATGACATCTTGATTACTGTCACGTAGGCTGGAGTGATAAAGGGACGTATGGCCATGTAATTTAGCATTGTAGCTATCTTCGGGGAGTAAGTTTTCCAGCAGGAAGTCAACACTGTCTTAGTTAGCTTAGGCTGCCACGACA
This sequence comes from Lepilemur ruficaudatus, assembly GCA_963574885.1. Lineage (NCBI taxonomy): Eukaryota > Metazoa > Chordata > Mammalia > Primates > Lepilemuridae > Lepilemur > Lepilemur ruficaudatus. The sequence continues at coordinate 17,649 of CAUYRT010104524.1, read as the reverse complement.
AAATTTCATGGACTGAGTGGTGTAAACAACAGACATATTATTTATAGATATTTATTTATTTAATACTTTTTCAGAATTCTAGAGGCTAGAAGTCCAAGATCAAGGTGTTGGTTGATTCAATTCCTCGTGAGGGCTCTTTTCCCGGCTTGCAGACAGCCACCTCCTCACTGTGTTCTCACATGGCAGAGAGACAGAGAGGGAGAGAGCGTGACATTTCTTCCTCTTCTTATAAGACCACAGTCCTATCAGAGTCAGACTCTACTCTTATGACCTCATTTGACCTTAATCACCTCCCAAAGATCCTGTCTCCATGTACAGTCATGTTGGGGGGTGGGTTAAGGCTTCAACATACGAATTCTTGGAGGATACAATTCAGCCAATAACAGTATAGCAGTATCTAACCTTAATTAAATGTAAGTCTTTTTACTTTTTATTTTTTGGCAATACCTCAGCATCTCAGGTGAGGAATGAATCGTGTTACTATAAACAAGTCCTAATGTAAGAAATCTATCAAAGGAAATAAGTTTCAGCAGTATACATCTTTAGTATTAAAACAACTGTACAAAACTTTCTCATATACTCAAACTTCTGGTCTCTGTCTAAGCAATGTTTTCACTTAAGAAGTTTAACATGGAGCATTTCCATTCTTTCAAGGTTTTAAACTAAGCACAAACTTTCTCCCCTATCTTTTATTTTTTTAACTGATACATAATATTTTGCATATTTATGGGGTACATGTGATACTTTGTTACATGCATACGATGTGTAATGATCTGGTTAGGGGATTTGGGATGTCCATCACCTTGCGTACTTATCATTTTTATGTGTCGGGAACATTACAAGTCCTCTCTCCTAGCTACTTTAAAATGTACAATACATTGTTGTTAACTATAGTCACCCTACTGTGCTATTGAATATTAGAACTTGTTCTTTCTATCTAACTGTGTGTTCGTACTCATTAATCAACCTCTCTGCATCTCTCCCCGCTCAGCCTCTGCTATCTATCATTCTGCTTCCTACCTCCATGAGATCAACTTTTTTAGCTCCCGCATGAGTGAAAACATGTGATACTTGTTTTTCTGTGCCTGGTAAACTAAGCACAAGTTTTACTTGTTTTTCTAGATTTTTTTTTTTTTTTACAGAGTATAAGATTTCTTGCATATTTCCTGATTACAGAGGTAGGAAATAGATAAAAATCAAGACTTCAATTTATTTTAATTGAACACTTATAAGGAGCCCCCTTTCATTTTTCAAAAGTCAAAATTTAACCCAAACACAAGAATTTATAACATTTTAAATGCTAGGTAGATATGGGTAATTATATGACCAATTCTCTATAATTCTCTGGCTGTATTCAGTTGTCATTATGGTTATTGATGAAATAGAGATGGAGTTTAAAAAAAAACAGACTTTATTTTTAGAGCAGTTTTAGGTTCATAGCAAAATTGAGGAGAAAGTGCAGAGCGTTCCCAGATGCCCTGCCCCACACATGCACAGCCTCCCTGCTGCCGCCTTCCCCCGCCAGAGCGGTGCATTTGCTACCACTGACGACCCTACATTGACACATCAATATCACCAGGAGTCCACAGTTTACCTTGGGGAGTTCACTCTTGGTGCTGCACGTTCTATGGGCTTGGACAAGTGTGTGATAGCTGTCCATCGTAGTATCACACAGAATTCTTTCACTGCCCTAAAAATCTTCTTTGTTCCACCTATTTGTCCCTCCTTTCTGCTAACCCCTGGCAACTGGTTATCTTTTTTTTTTTTTTTTGAGACAGAGTCTCCCTCTGTTGCCTAGGCTAGAGTGCCGTGGCATCAGCCTAGCTCACAGCAACCTCAAATTCCTGGGCTCAAGCAATCCTTCTGCCTCAGCCTCCCGAGTAGTTGGGACTACAGGCATATGCCACCATGCCCGGCTAATTTTTTCTATATATTTTTAGTTGGCCAATTAATTTCTTTCTATTTTTAGTAGAGACGAGGTCTCGTTCTTGCTCAGGCTGGTTTTGAACTCCTGACCTTGAGCGATCTGCCCGCCTCGGCCTCCCAGAGTGTTAGGATTACAGGCGTGAGCCACAGCGCCTGGCCAACCAGTTATTTTTTACTGTCTCCATCGTTTTGCCTTTTCCAGAATGTCATGGAGTTGGAATCATACATATGTAGCCTTCTCAGATTGGCTTCTTCACTTAGCAATATGCATTTAAGGTTTCTTTATGTCTTTTTTTGGCTTGATAGCTCATTTCTTTTCAGTGCCCAATAGTATTCCATTGTCTGGAAGTACCAGTTTGTTTATCCACTCACCTACTAAAGGACACTTTGTTGCTTCCAAGTTTTGGCAGTTATGAATAAAACTGCTATAAACATCTGTGTGCAGGTTTTGAATGGACATAGGTTTTCAATTCATTTGGGTAAATACTAAGGAACATGGTTGCTGTGTCATATGTTTAGTCTTATAGAAATGGAGCATTTAAAAATTAACAAATAACTTTCAAATGGTTAAATGTTCACCCCACCACAGGGAGCATCTTCCCTGTAGCCAGGGCCTCTGGATATGATTGACAATTTGTGCCTACACAGGGAGTCAGGCTAGGAGGGCGAGTGCTAGGCTGCACCCAGTCGTTCTCGCACCCTGGCACGGAGCTGCACCTGTTTGGGAAAGGGGATGTTCTTCTGTTTCTGATTTCCACGAAGTTGTCCTGTGAGTTAGGTGAGGCAGTCTTCCCTCCTTGAGCCCTGGCTTGGTACCCTACTCTGAGGTTGGTTTTCCCATTTCTTCTGTTTTGTAGAGAATTCATCTTCTCCAAGGCTTCTGGGGTTGGGGTGGGAAATGAAAAATTATTTTGTCTTTATTATGCCCTCTAAATACATCCCTTCTCTTAAACTCCTCATTCTTCAGTATGCCCCGGGGCTCGTCTGAAAATCAAAGAGCCACCTGCCATCTGCTCCAAGTCTCAGATATAGTTCCTAGGCATACCTTAAGGTTGAGGGACCTCTGTTTTCCCTTGCTCTCCCACAACCTCTAAGGGTCAATGTTCTTGAATAGCTCTGTTTTCCTTGTGCAGAGGAAATCTCAGAATTGTTTTTTCCCCCAGCCTAAATGTTTGTTCTGCAACCAGTAGGTGGCAGCATTGTTACGCTTTTTTTCACTTCCGTGCTCTAAGATTTGAAATAGGATGTGTGTCAGAGAGGATTAAGGGCTTTGGAGTAGCGTTAAAGGAGGCCCCCAAGACCCACATTACCTAGAACTTTTTTGTTTTTCTCATTGAGACCCGATAATCTTTTACCTTTTTAATTTTAATTTTATTTTTAATCTTAACTTTCTTGAAGTTTACTTTTATTTATTTTTGTTGTTATGTATTTTTAAATTTTACTTCCCTTACCAAGTTGTGATTTGATATATTTTAATTCTTATGGGTACATAATAGTTGTATATCTTTATAGGGTACATGTGGTGTTTTGATACAGGTATGCAATGTGAATTAATCAAATCAGGGTAATTGGGGTGTCCATCACCTCAGGCATTTATCATTTCTTTGTGTTAGGAACATCTCAATTATATGCTTTTAGTTATTTTAAAGTGTACCCTAACTTGTTGTTGATTATACTCACGTTGTGCTGTCAAATATTGTTCATTCTATCTAACTATACTTTTGCACCCATTAACGATCCTCACTTTATCCCCCTACTCCCCACTACCGTTCCCAGCCTCTGGTAACCATCATTCTATTCTCTGTCTTCGTGAGATCAATTGTTCTTAATATTTAGCTCCCATATATGAATGAGAACATGTGAGATTTGTCTTTCTGTGCTTGGCTGATTTCATTTAACATAATGTTTTCCAGTTCCATCCATGTTGTTGCAAATGGCAGAACTTCATCCTTTTTTGTGACATATAATATTCCATTGTATATATGGACCACAATTTCTTTTCTTTTCTTTTTTTTTCTGAGACAGAGTCTGGGCTAGAGGGCTGTGGCATCAGCAACCTCAAACTCCTGGGCTCAAGCAATCCTTCTGCCTCAGCCTCCTGAGTAGCTGGGACTACAGTCATGTGCCACCATGCCTGGCTAATTTTTTCTATATATTTTTAGTTGACCAGCTAATTTATTTCTATTTTTAGTAGAAATGGGGTCTCGCTCTTCCTCAGGCTGGTCTCAAACTCCTGAGCTCAAACGATCCTCCCGCCTCGGCCTCCCAGAGTGTTAGGATTACAGGTGTGAGCCACTGCTCCTGGCTGTATAATTTCTTTGTTCCATTGATCTGTTGATCATGATGAATAATCTTTTCAATGTGTTGTTGAATTCAGTTTGCTAGTATTTTGTTGATGATTTTTGCATCTATGTTCATCAGAGATATTGGCCTATAATTTTCATTTACTGTAGTGTCTTTGTCTGGTTTTGGTATCAGGGTCATACAGGCTTTGTAGAATGAGTTTGGGAGTATTCTCTCTTCCTTGATTTGTTGGAATAGTTCAGGTAGGATTAGTATTAGTTCTTTGAAAGCTTGGTAGAATTCAGCAGTGAAGTCATCATGTCCTTGGCCTTTCTTTGATGGAAGCCTTTTTATTACTACTTCTTTCTCATTACTTGTTACTGGTTTATTCAGGTTTTGGATTTTTTCCTGGTTTAATCTTGGTAGGTGTAGGTTGTATGTGTCTAGAAATTTGTCCATTTCTTCTAGATTTTCCAATTTATTGGCATATAGTGCCTTATAATAGTCTCTAGTGATCCTCTGCATTTCTGCAGTATTAATTGTAATGTCTCCTTTTTCATGTTTGATTTTATTTATTTGGGTCTTTTCTCTTTTTTTCTTAATCTGGCTAAAGATGTATCAATTTTGTTTATCTTTTCAAAAAACATGTTTTTTTCATTGATCTTTTGCATTTTTTTGTTTCAATTTCATTTATTTCTGCTCTGATCTTTATTCTTTCTTTTCTTCTACTAAATTTGGGTTTGATTTGATCTTGTTTCTCTAGTTCTTTCTGATGCATCATTAGGTTGTTCATTTAAAGCTTTTCTACTTTTTTGATGTAGGTACTTGTTATAAACTTTCCTCTTATTACTGCTTTTTCTGTAACCCATAGGTTTCAATATGTTGTATTTTCATTTTCTTTTCAAGAAATTTAAAAATTTTAAATTTAAGAATATTTAATATTCCAGGGTTAAGGTTTTTTCCTTCAGCACTTTGAATATGTCATGCTACTCTCTTCTGGCCTGTAAGGTTTCCACTGAGAAGTCTGCTGCCAGGCATGTTTAGAGCTTCTTTATTTCTTATTTTTTTTTCACTTTTCTTGCTTCCGTTGGGGCCTTTTCTTTATCTGTGAGTTGTGGGAGCTTGATTATTAAATGTCTTGAGGTAGTCTTGTTTGTGTTAAATCTGCTTGGTGTTCTATGACCTTTTTGTACCTGAATATTGAAATCTTTCTCTACATTGGGAAATTCTCTATTATTATTTCTTTTCTTTTCTTTTTCTTTTTTTTTTTTTTTGAAACAGAATCTCACTGTGTCACCTGGGCTAGAGTACAATGCCGTCATAATAGCTCACTGCCAGCTCAAACTCCTGGGCTCAAGTAATCCTCCTTCTTCAGCCTGCTGAGTAGCTGGAACTATAGGTGTACACCACCATGCCCGGCTAATTTTTCTATTTTTTGTGGAGACACGGTTACCCTCTTGCTCAGGCTGGTCTCAAACTCTTGATCTCAAAGTGATCCTTCTGCCTCATCCTCCTCAGAGTGCTAGGATTATAGGCATGAGCCACCATGCCCGGCCTGTTATTATTTCTTTGAATAAACTTTCTACCCCAATCTCACTCAGGCTTCACCAACTGTCCCAACTGATGACCTTTATCGCAGAAGGGCCCAGTCCAGAGTCATCCCTTGTATTTGGGTATCATGTTTTCATCCTTCAAACTGGACGTGCCCCACAGGCTTTCCTTGTTTCCCACGACCTTGATAGTTTTGAGAGTACATTCATTATTTTATAGAATGCCCCTCTGTTTGGGATTGTCTAGGTTTCCTTGTATTAGATTCAAATGATGCACGTTTGGCAGGAATATCTTCGCATCCTACAGGCGGCACACCGTTTCGGTTTTTCTCATTACTGCTGATAACTTTGATCACGTGATTACAGGGGAGTTTTCCAGCCTCCTCTGTTGTAAACATATTCTTTCCCCTCTTTCTAACTAATAAGACTTTTGTGAGGGAGTACTTTGAGGCCATATAAATATCATATTTATCATCAAACTTTCAAATTATTCATTTGTTTATTTATATCAATATGGACTGATGAATTATTTTATTTAATGAGTTATTTATTTTGATGCTCAAATCATTTCAGATTTAGTAAGGGATAACCACTCCAAGATGGCTCTTATGTCCTCTTGATATGCCCCAACATTAATTTCTGGCACAACACACTCAAAGTTGACCTTGTACTTTCCCTGCCCCCAAATTGGCCATTTCTTCGCAGAGCGCTGGGTCCTTGTAGTGTACCGTGGTATTTAGAAATAAAGACCTGGGTGCCAGGTGAGCTCATTGCTGTTGGGATATCATTGCTCTCAGGCCTTTTTGATAGACAGAGCTAAAGATTATATGAATATGCATGCTTTTATGTATATGTAGTATGTGTGTATATGCATATATATCTTCACGTATAGATATACATATATCAATTACAGCTATATTTGTTTCTATGTGTATAAATACTAAAACCCTGAGTTTACACTAAAGGCGACTCCATAATTTACGGGGCCCAGTGCAAAACGAAAATATAATGTTCAAAAAGTAGAAAAAAACTGCTGTTAAAGGTACTGAGATATGACCATTTTCCTATCTTCCACAGTCTCTCTCGATTTGTCACAGTGTTTTCTATTTGCTGTGTAATGCTATTCTAAGGAAAGAATAATTAAAAATTTAAATTACTAGCATGAATTTTAACATCCATCTTTATGCTGTGCAATGCTAGTTTTCAATGCAAATATGAGAGCATTTAACTCATATGCGAATCACTGATACTGACACAAGGTATATTTTATGGCTTGTACAGGCCTGAGTATTTTGTTGTTACCAGAAGTTTGGAAATACTGCACAAAGCTAAATTACCTGTTTTTATCTCACCTTCTGGTGTGTGCACATTCTACTGACACTTTCCACCTTTGAAGGACAGAAAGGAAAAGGACAGTTCCCTCAAGGAGCTTGTATTCAGTTGATGCTGGGTGGTGGGGAGGCAATACGCATAATAAATATGTAAATTACTCAATGCAGGAGAAGGTCAGAGTGCTGTGGAAGCAAGAGCAGAGCAAGGCAGTCGGGAAGAGTGTGCACTGTCAGCAGGGTGCGTGGCAGGCCTCCTGCCAGGCCGTACTTGAGCCAACACTTGAAGGAAGTAGGGATGAGGTATAGATGTCTAGGGAAGAGGAGTGCCTGGGCAGGTGGTTCACTTAGGCCTAACTGGCCTCTGGAAGGACAATGGCTTTTGCTCTGAGTGTGATGGGAGTCACTAGAGGGTGTGAGTCAAGAATATGCTGCTCAACCTGTATATCATAGTTTTCTTCTTTTTCCTCTTTCCCTCCTTCCTCTATCCCTCCCTTCCTCCCTCCCATTCTCCCCCCTTCCTCTCCTCTCTCTCCCTTCCTTCCTTTCTTTTATTCCTTCCATCTCTCCTTTTTCTTTCTTCTCCTTCCTTTTCCCCTTCATTTTCCTCTCCTTCCCCTCCTCCTCCTCCTTCTCCTTCTGGTAGATCAACAGGGATCTCATACTGCAGCATAAGGTCAGCTCTATTCCTGAGAGCTGGCTGGTTTTCAAATCAGATTATGAAAAGTGTGACTTGTGTGATTTCCAAAGTTGTGTTCATTGTGCTGTCAGCCAGAAAGCTGGTCCACATCAACTTTTAGATCAAAGCAAAAGCCCCTTTAGGGCTTTAGGATATTAGGTTGATGACACCTGACTTGGTTATCTGTATAACTTTCTCAAAGTACTAGGTGACTTCAGAGCACTTACTCAGTTAGTTAGTATTCCCTCGAATACACGTATTTTGGTCAATGGCTATTTCTTCCACTTGAGCATAAGCTCCGTGAAGGTAGGGGCCTTGTTGTTTTGAAAATCAGCATTGTATCCCCAGAACCTACCGTGCACTATATACTTAATAAATATTGGTTGAATGGATGCATAAATCAAATCAATGTGATTATTGCTATTGTTTTTAAATGCCTTAATGCCAGAGCCATACATTATGACACCTCTGTTCAGAGAGCCATAGGTAGATATATTATTGGATGACAATCTATCTATTTAAGTATATATTGTAAGATTACATTTTACGTCACCAAGATGTGGGCCATGGAGCCCAGCTTTTGTCATGATTGAACAGTTGTCTGAAATTTTCCCACTCTGCCAATTTGTTGTAAAATTTCAGGGTAATAGTAAGTTTTAATAGGAAAGCCCTTCCTGTGTGTGTGTGTAAATGAAAGAATTCAGGAGACTCAGTTAACTGGGAAGTTTTATTTTTTTTACCTTAAATGATTTTTATTATATTTAATATGAATATGTAAAAATATAAACCTGTATAATATCTCTATTTGTACAGGTCTTACACAACTGAAAAAAAATTAACATATCATTTAACCCAAATCATGAAATTAACAGCATCAGTGAAACTAAACTGCTCCTAATCTGTGACAGTCTCGCTATCTGCCCCTCCCCCTTTTGTGTTTTTTGGCAGGCTTCCAGCTCTGTTCCTCCAGGAGATGCAGTTATAACACTTTCCTTTATTCAGAGTATTGCAAAATATGCATTCCTCCCATAGTATGCAAGACAATTTAACTTTACTGGGTTAAAAATAATCCTTTATCTATTAAGTCCACTTCTGCTTAGCCCACCACACTTAAGGAGGTATTATCTGTGACCGTGTAATCAATAGGCACCACCACAATGCAATCATCCGGCTACCCACAGACACAAAGCAGACATCTGAATACCCGCTTCATGTAATGCTTACGTTAAGAAATTTTTAGATTACTACTGAAAAAAAAAGTGAAAATTTAATAATTTTCATAGAAAAAAAAGCGAGAGTCTCCAAAAATATATCAGAGGACAGTAGCTTAAAAACATGAAGCTAGTTACTTACTGCCTCTTTATTCAGACCCAAATAATCAATTTGGTAATTTTTCTTTATGTATGTGCATGTGTGTGTGTATGAGAGAGAAAGAGAGAGGGAGAAAAGGAGACAGAGACAGAGAAGGAGAGAGAGAGAGAGAGGAGTTATTCTTTAAATCTAATTGTTTAAGCCAATTCTTACATTTTGATGGCTATATATTTTTGAGGAGAATCAGTCATTATGTTAGCCTCTGGTTGTTTTCAAGATTTTTAACATTAAGTTGGAATTCTTGAGATGAAAGATGCTATGTAGATCTAGTAAATGAATGCAATAATTTGGGAGTGAGTGTCTTAGGCAAATGCAAATACTATTGCTTTTCATTTTCCACTTAAGTCAATATTTAAAAATTTTGTAGGAGATGGTGCTTACCATATTGTTATATATTCATTAGATAGTTTATCTAAAACTTACTGGTATTTATTTAGATTATAATAAATATGTTAATTATCTGTTTTTAGTCTTTCCTAAATTGTCTTGAGGCAGACTTAAGTTAAAATATCAAGTTATTTTTTTCTTTGACTTTACACAAACATTTTTTGAAGTGTTCTGTGGATTCTTCAAAAAATACAGTATATATTTACTACTGCCAGAGAATATATGTATCTAAAATTTGAGTTTTTGAACTCTTACATCTGTAAACATTTGAAATAAATTTATGTTTCAAAATTAAATTGTAAAATTAATGTGGAATCTGCATCTTGAAAATCTGTAGGAGCCTCAATATTTAGATGGCCATCCTAAGAAACAGTATAGGGACTTCAAATTCAATTTCATGTTTTATTTTCTAGTTTTATTCTATGGAGTGGTATACAAATAAAATATTTTAGTCTTTAATTAGCAAAATACACTAATGTTAAAATGTAGCTTTTAAATTTAATTTTGACTTTGATAAAGAACAAAACTGTATTGCAGTTACATCATGGAATGAAAATTTTAACATGTGAAATTTTATTTTATATTCCAAATCTATGACTATTTGGAGACACTCGCTATTACTTGGTTATTTTTAGTTTTCAAGCAGATGTTTGACATTATGTAAACCCGACCATAGCGTAGCATAGCTAATAGACATATTTACTCATGTGGAATGTTTGCCATTGTGATATCCTTGGTGTCATGCCTGTTACCACAAGTTTTTCTCACTGCTTTTATTAGAGTCCCGCTGCCTACTTAGCACAACAGGAGGAAAAGTGCTTAACTAGGAGGAAAAGTCAATGTTTGGGAGGAGTAATGTATTAGTGTGCAGGTATATGTGCTTGTACTTGCAATTATGCAATATTTATTGCATATAACAGTATTTAATTTGTTGAAACATTATAGAGCATACAAATAAAAACGTAAAAAAATCATGTTAGAAATTTCAATTTGTATTTTTCAGGGTGGTTATAGACAAGTATTCACACTTAATTGGACATTTGGCGACAAGCATGTTGAGCCATGAGATTGAAGTTTGGTCCAAACTGAGGGTGGATCAGTTAGGGTGTTTAAATTGCAAAGAGAAAGAATTCCCACTCAAACTGGCTTAACTAAGGAGAAAACTGAATGTCCCGTGTTACAGAAATCTAAGGATATGGTGAACTCCAGGGCTGGTTGATCCAGTGGCTCAGTGTGGTCTTTGAGCATCCAGGTATCTTCTCTCCATTCTGACATCTGCAATGTCAATTTCATCCACAGACTGGTTTTCTGAGTAGTCTTGGTTTGGCTGCAACTCAGTCATGCTTCTCCATTCACATCCAGTAAGAGAGAGGTTTTATGTCTTGTGGTTCTCTGAAGAGCAGAAACTCAGAAACCCAAACTTCTTGCATTCCATTTTGGTTTGAACTGAGCCACGTGTCTGTTTCTGAACAAATCCATTCTCCAACTGGCTTAGGCGTTGGTTCCTAAACCAATCTCTGGTAAGAGGGTCAGACTAAAATTGCTTAGTGTAGACCAGTCAGAGTCCATCCTTGGAGCTGGTATCAATCCCTCAAACCATACTATTGCAACACACTGGGAAGTCAGCCATAGTATTTGCTACAGGATGGGGAGGAAAAGATGGAAAAGATGAAATACTATTCTTTAGCAAAAGGTGCAAACTCGATCCCAGACCCAGGCTTTCTTTTCAAAAGATGTGTCTAGGGTTGGGCAGATATGTTGAAAACCTAATCTCATGGGCTGGGTTTCAGAGACAAGAATCCAGCCACTGTGGCTGGGAGAACCAGAATGCTGGGTAAGGTATTTTGTTCCAGAAAGTGCTGGGGAAAGAAGGTAGTGAGCCACAGGACATCCTAGATAGTAAGACTAGAGGTGGGAAGAGGTAGAATCTCAATTTCAGGAAACTGGGGATACCAAGGATCAGCAAGAAAATTGACCTAACATGGAGTTGGTGGAGTTGGCTCTTTATGTTTTCTGCTGATCTCTAGAATGGGTTCCAGGGTGGGTCTAAAGACACTGGTGGAGGCTACATGGCCCCAACTGTAAAAGTTAGAAGGCAGGCCAAATCATGACACGGTGCAAAAAATATGTGGCGTAGGTAGGGGGATTATTCTGACCCGGTGTGCTGATTAGATGAAGAGGCAACGAAGACATTCAGCTAATAGGATAGGCTGAAATGAATATCACATGCAGCAGGACATTAAAATAGGACTCTTTTAATTTCAGTTTCAGCGGAGGCTCCAAAAGCCAAAATACAGGTGCTGCATATCCCCACGTTTTGAAGTGAGGTGTAGACTGCACATGTGAAACCTGCCAAGGGAGTGGCCCCAAATCAGGTCTGCATTAGCTCATCACTCACCTCCAGCCTAGATGAGAATTGAGGTGCAAGTGACAATGAGGAAGAGGATTTTTCTGGAGAGAGCTGCTGGAGTGCTGTGGCATTTCTCCTCCTCATTCAGGAGGGGACAGAGATAAAGTCCCCTCACCTGAAACCAGGTGATAGAAGGGCTATATTATTTTCCTCGGGCTGCTGTAACAAAATACCACAACCTGGGCAGCTTAAAGCCACAGAAATATATTGCTTCGCAGTTTCGAGGCTAGAAGTCTGGAATCAAGGCGTCAGCAGTGCCACGGTCTCTCTGGAAGTTCTAAGGGAGGATTCTCCCTCGCCTCTTCCTGGCTTCTGGTGATGGCCAGCAGTCTCTGCCCTTCTTCAGCTTGTAGACGCGTAACTCGTCTCCGCCTCCATCATCACGTTACATAATATTCTGGAAATGTAGCCTTTTAAGATTGGCTTCTTTCACTTAGCAATATGCTTTTAAGGTTCTTCCATGTCTTTTTGTGGCTGGATGGCTCATTTCTTTTCAGTGATGAATAATATTCCATTATATGGATGTACCACAGTTTGTTTATCCATTCATTTGTTGAAGGACATCTTGGTTGCTTCCAGTATTATGAATAGCTTCCAGCTATTATGAATAAAGTGGCTATAAACATTCATGTGCAGGCTTTTGTACAGAAACAAGTTTTCAAACCAATTAGGTAACCACCTAAGAGTGCAGTTGTTGGATTATTTGGTAAGAGTATGTTTAGCTTGGCTTTGTAAGAAACTGCCAAACTGTGTTCCAAACTGGCTGTGTGATTTTGCATTCCCACCAGCAGTGAATGAGAATTCCTGGTGTTCCACATCCTCACCTGCATTTAGTGTTGTCGGTGTTCTGGATTTAGGCCGTTCTGATAGGTGTGTAGTGGCATCTCATTGGTGTTTCAATTTGCAGTTCCCCAATTACAAATGATGCTGAGCATCTTTTCATATGCTTATTTGCCGTCTGTAGATCTAGTTTGATGAAGTGTCTGTTCAGATCTTTTGCTCATTTTGAAATTGGATTGTTTGTTTTCTTATTGTTGAGTTTTAAACATTCTTTGTATACTTTGCATTCAAGTCTATTGAGATATGTGTTTTGCAAATATTTTTTCTCAGCTTGTGATTTGTCCTTTCACTCTTTTAACAGTGTCTTTTCCAGAGCAGAAGTTTTTCATATTAATATAGTCCAACTTATCAATACATCTTTTTTTGTAGATAGAAAAATCTTTCGTGCTTTTGGCATTGTATCTAAAAAGTCATTGCCATGTAGATTTTCTGCTACATTTTCTTCTAGAGGTTTTATAGTTTTGTGTTTTACATTTAGGTCTATGACCCATGTTGAGCTAATTTTTTGTCAAGAATTTAATTTTACATAATTATTTATTACCTCAATCCATTTTGTGCTGGTGTGACTAATTTGGATTAATCTGTGATCTTTTCCTTCTTTACTCCTGTCACCCAAGAGTTCATGGCACATATATATTTTGCTGCTGTCAGTGTTCACACTAAAGTTGTTGCATTTTCCTCCTGGATCTAGTTCAGATTGTGCTCTTTCTCACTGCCCAGTTGGAGTGAATGCTCTTAGAACATGGTTGTCTTATAAAATTAAAATTGATTTCCTTAGTCAATATTTCATTAGTTGGCATCCTATAGAGATAACTCTAGAATTAGATCATGCTGGGAGGGGATTGTCTGCTTTTAAATACTGTAAGAAAAATTGACATATTCAGGTCAGAGGTAACTCATTCTGCCTGCCCTGCTATATATTGCTCCTGATGTGATGTCCCACCCATTTCCCTTCTTAACCTGGGAATCTGCATCTATGTCACCTAACTGTAGGTTGACCTTTGTCACAGAACCTTGGATCAGTCCTGTCCCTATGAGGAGGACTCACAAAGCAGTGGGTCAGAAGTTCTTGAGCTCGTTACTGCTGCTAGTTATCCTGCTGCTCGTTCTGTTCTGATCTTGAGGCCAATTGTCTGTTTGAACTGACCATTTCCCGCCCTGCATGGTCTCTGCTTAAATACCGGACATATTAGAATCAATTTAGGCCTTTGGCTAGTGGTATCTGTGCCTGGCTTTCTAACTCATGATGGGCTCATCTTTCAGTTTCAAACCTGCTTTCAGGTATATATGCATATTTGATTTCTTAAAGTTATTAAAATTAGAGTACACTTATTCCCAGACCCCATGCTTCATCCACCGCATGGGCTGTGTGGATTCTGGTTCTAGTTCTCTGCTTTGCAGCCTGTCCTGCCCCATCCGAGTCTGATGGGCCACCTCTCTCTGCAGCCTCCACAGAGCCCTCCTTAACCCTCACAGCCCCTGGGGGCCTGTCGCTCTCGTGGGCACAGCCTGAGGGGTCACTTCTCTTCTCCTATCCATCTAACAACACAAACTGACTTGGCCTGCCCCACGTCTCCCAGCCCCTTCTCCGCCATCTTGTCCTGGGTTTCCTGCCTTACTCCACACTGCAGCACACAGTTGTGGTGCCGTTTCCCCAGCCTACCTGTTGTGCCTCATCTGTCCTCCTGGTCTTTGCACAGAGGTCCCCAACTATTCACTAAGCCAGGTTGCGTTTGTTCCTCAAAACTCGGTGCAAGCATTAGCTCTTTCTGGAAGTGACTCTGCACCTCTCAACCCCCAATATCCATCCTGTGCTGGGACAACTTCCTGTTCACCCACTGTAGCTGGTGCCCAGCACAGCCCTCTCCTGTGTTTGCTGACAGATTCAATGAGCCAACTGGTAAGTGAATGAATTTGCTACCTTATCAGTTGGCCAACTTAGAGACTTGTGAGGTTTTGTTCAGGAAGCGTTCAAAGATGACGAGCTTTCCTTGTGAGCTGAATCCGTCTCTTCTGCAAACTAGGAAGCAGCGTGTGAGAATAGGAGAAAACGGAGTGAGAGTGGAGGTTAGTGAGGGTGAGGGAGCTTGAGGAGCGGGCACAGGGGAGGCCAGGTCCATGCCAGGTCCTGGCCACCCGCAGGTGGGTATTGAGGCACTGTCAGAGCTGGTGCCTGGCATTGGATTGGAGCAGCTAGTTGTCTTAATGCCACCAACATGAAGGCTCTGACCTCACCAAGGATGGGTGGATTCCTCTTGTGACAGAGGACAGGCTCCACTAATGGCTAATGCATGCATGCAGTCTCAGAAGAGTGATATCTTCCAGGGGCAAAAATGTGTTCAAGGTGGGGAGGTAAAAACATCTTAGAAATGGCAATGATTTATAGACCTCCCTAAGGTCTCAGTTCATGAACAGATATTATATATAGTGTGTCTGTGTATTACAATTTTATGAGAGGGGGTGATTAGGAGAAAAATGTCTAAAAAGGCTTCTTAGGGGAAGAGTGGTGATGATAAGAAGGTTGAGGAAAACTGGGGTAATAGATGATCTGGAAGGCAAGGAAGAGGAATTCTGGCCAGGGATACCCTGGAAAATGGTGAAGTTTCTGCATGGCCCAAAGGCGCTGGCTGAGGCAGTGAATGGGGCTGAGCTCGGTCACTCTGGGCCCAGCCCTGCACTCTGTCCATTCACAGGAGCCCCTTTCTCAATCTGCTCGTGGCAACCTCATGCTCTTGGATGCCTCAATCTGGCTGTCCTGCCTGCTGATGCTTGAGTCTGTGCTGTCGTGTTGGAAGGTTCTGCCTAAAATAAGAGTTGAGTTAAGGGCAGGCTGTCCCGGCAGGGATTTGATTCTCAGAGGGCACTGTGCTAAATCAGAAACGTAACCTCAGGACATGTGAGTCCTCCTATCACTGGAGACATAGTGGTCCTGCTCTCCCAGGTGCAGGAAAGTGCCTTGGAAGGAAGGGTGGTGTGGAAGCAACACACCAACCTGCTCCTGTGTTTTGTCATATGTGGGTGCTCCAGAGACTATCAGCAAAAGTCAAGGCCAACTTAAACTCTGATGCACGGCATTGTCCCATTTACTGGGAATTGGTGTATTATCCTCATTGAAAACCCTTTTGTTTGTCTTCTGAAATCATCTAATCCTGAAAGCCCCAAAGGAAAACTGAAGAGAGAAAAAGAACTACAGAAAAGTGCGAAACTTGCCAATTTATTTTTTTGCAAAAACATTGACGCTTTGTTGGCCTGTGGACATGAATAAGTCATGAGCATGTTTATGTAAATACTTTTATTGATAGAAAATCCATCAGTACGTATTGCTCCCAATGAATGCGTGTCAGACAAACAAGACAATCTGTTTGAGGGTGACGGGTGCAATTGGACATTTGCTTCTGTGTTGTATCTGACAGCACGAGGAAGGTGTCGGCGGGCTTCTCTCTGGCACGGTGTGCTTTCTGGGACTGGTTGGCTCAGGCGCCATGGTATGGCGCGGCAAAGGTCAGGGCTTCGGGCTCCATCTCCGCCTGGCCTGTCTGCTCTGCTCCATGCCACACGCATGTCCAGCTGCACCAAGGGCCAGTGCGTGCAATGTGGGTACAGCGCCACCCGGCTGCCTCTCCGCCAGGGAAACAATGCCATCCTCTCGCTGTAATGGGTGGGGGTGAATGACGTAATGTCACAGGAGACCAGCATACTTGATACCACACACGGACAAAACTCTTTTGCTGTTTCCTACAAATGGAAAAAATTGGATTGTTTATTTTCTTGTGGGAAGGCTGTTTGGTTCTGCTGGTGAGGATAAACCTCTCTCCCACAGTTTTACCCAATTAGACACGGTACTCAGACTTGTTATTAATATCTCATGCTCAGACTTGGTGTGTTCTTATTGTTTGACAGAGTGGAACAGTGTGACAGCCACACTCACAAAACAGAATGAAACCAATGTAGTCACAGAAGGCGCAGAGAGTGACAGGGGACGTTAAGATCCTGAAAAGGGAATGCGTATAAGCAAACAGCAGAAGGTGGACCAATGATCAGGTGGCCTTTTCGTCTGTATTTTCTTCTGTTGAATCCCATTCTGTCCCCACCTCCTTTCTTAGCACAGCAGGAAGGTGAGTTTCCTGCACTTTGGAGCTGGTGATGTCAGTTGACCTAGACCTGTCAGGGACCACAGAGGTGCAAACTTATTGGACTGTCATTATTTCTCTTTGTGTTTTGAAGCTGTGGAGTCAACCGCGCCCCCACCACCATCCCCTGCAATTGAAATTGCTGGGTTGTGGGATAAACATTTTCAATCTTACTAGGTAGTGCCAACTTGCTCTCCAATGCAGTCGTTCAAAATTTACACCCCGAATTGTATGAGAACTCTCATTTCCCAATATCCTTTCCAACGCTTGAAATTAATAGTTTCAAATCTTAAATTTTTGCTAGTCTCATGGGCAACTGGTAAAAACGAGGAGTGGTTTTGATTTGCACTCCAAATTGCCAGGGGAGTTGAACTTCTTTTTTCACATTTGTATTGGCCATTGGATTCCTTCTTCTGTGGTTCGCTTACTCACTGCCTTGCAGATTTCTTATTGGGTATTTGTTTTTGTCTCATTGAATTGTAAGTTTTTTGTTTTTTTTTTTTTTTTTTTTTTGGAGACAGAGTCTCACTCTGTTGCCTGGGCTAGAGTGACAGGGCTGGTGCTTTGGTCAAACCCAGGTGCCTTTCTCTTTGGCTTCCTTCTTTTTTTTTTTTTTTTTTTGAGACAGAGTCTCGCTCTGTTGCCCGGGCTAGAGTGAGTGCCGTGGCATCGGTCTAGCTCACAGCAACCTCAAACTCCTGGGCTCAAGCGATCCTTCTGCCTCAGCCTCCTGAGTAGCTGGGAC
>CAUYRT010104523.1:0-37677 GCA_963574885.1 Lepilemur ruficaudatus | reverse complement strand
ATATATATATATTTTTTTTTTAGTTGGCCAATTAATTTCTATTTTTAGTAGAGACGGGGTCTCGCTCTTGCTCAGGCTGGTTTGGAACTCCTGACCTTGAGTGATCTGCCCGCCTTGGCCTCCCAGAGTGCTAGGATTACAGGCGTGAGCCACTGCACCTGGCCACAATTACTTGTTAAATTTTTTTTACAACAAAAGTAAAAGTAACTATAGCTATTAGGATACAGATAGATAGATGATATGCAACTAAACTTGATTGTCTTATGCTGTCCATATAGTTTTAAATATCTTCCTCACTTAGTCATTTTTAATCAGTTCTGTGTCCAGAACTATGAGTATATCTTGATATTAACTGTCAAATACATGTGAGCCAAGCTGCAGGCGTATAAATTAGAAAAGAGGAGAAACAAGACCAAACAACATTCTTCATAGTTCATTGTCAATTTGTGAATAAACATATAAATTAGTCTCTTTAGTAATTTTAGTTTTGGGCCACATATGCAGATAATGTATTCTTTAAAAGTTCTAGAAAGCATTGGGTGAGTCACGCAGCTGGAGGTAGAGAGCATGATGCCCACTTGAGCTCTTCCTTCATCATGTGCACTTGGTACCTCTCAACACCTCTGGACCAAATGGACAGGAGAGTGCCCCATCAGAAGCCACTTGGTGGACATTTTGTCCATGTATACTAAAGCTATAGTCCCCCTCCTATTATCCTCAGTCTTCTAAAGCAGATTTGAATTTATTAGAATCTAGCTGTAACATTTTAGAGATAGTCTTAGAGATTATTTTACTGACTAGGAAAGTTACATTCAATATTATTAATTGCATGGCTTAATTAGTGGTAAAACTGGCAGTCAAACAATTTGTAAGACTTCTCCAGTTTCCTTTGACTATACCATCCTGCTTCTTCCTTTTTGCCCACTCCTTCTGTTTTTATTCTCAGGGTGTAGCTGAGAAGCACTGGAATGCTGTCTTGGTGGCACTTTCACTTCTTTAAGCATTTTCCTTCTCTATACAGAAAAATCATATTGTTGACCATAACATTTTCTTTTTGTTTCATTCTTAAAGATGTTTCTATTTTTCTCCAAACAGCCTCAAAACCAGTGGACTTGAAATTATGCACTGGCCCTGTCCCTAATACTACACAGCTGTGCCACATTCCTTGTCCAACTGAATGTGAGGTTTCACCTTGGTCAGCTTGGGGACCTTGTACTTATGAAAATTGTAATGACCAGCAAGGCAAAAAAGGTGTGTAATATTCATATGACGTGCATGAAATTTCTATCAATTGAGTCAAGCTGTGCATTATCTTAAAAGTACTGTTCTGTGTTCCTT
The DNA here is from genome assembly GCA_963574885.1 of Lepilemur ruficaudatus. NCBI lineage: Eukaryota > Metazoa > Chordata > Mammalia > Primates > Lepilemuridae > Lepilemur > Lepilemur ruficaudatus. The sequence continues at coordinate 36,339 of CAUYRT010104523.1, read as the reverse complement.
GTGATTATTCATTTGTGATGTTTTCCAAAATGGCTAAGGAGTATTGATTTCAAAAGATGAATAATTACTTAATGGGTGCAATGTATATTATTTGGGTGACGGATACCCTAAAAGTCTTAACTTGACCACTATTCAATCTATGCATGTAACAAAATTGCACATGTACCCCTTAAATTTATACAAATAAAAAAATTAAATGGAAGAACATAGACAAAATACTTGTTAACTTACACAACATGATGGAGAATATCTGAGGCAGTTTAGTGCCATGGTTAAGATGAGCTGTGGCATAAGACTGGTCTGGATTGGAAAACTTACTCTGTCCCTTGCTGTTTAGATAAGTTAATTATTAATAGCTTATCTAAATCTTTGTCCTCTTATATGTAAAAGTGGTGTAACAATATCTGCCACCCAGATTGTCTCTAAAGTATCAATGAGATAGTAAACATAAAGCATGAAATTCAGTGCCTGTCCCATAGCTAGTGCCCAATAAATAGAGCTCCTTATTACTTCGAAGGCAAAATTTTAAAAACTTGCTTACTTTTATGATGCAAATGATATGTCTAAGAGGAGTGGAAAAAATGTTGTGGTTGACTTCATGGTAGGTGTGATGGGCTAATTTGCACATGATCTTTCATGCAGTTGAAAATGTTTTCTATTTTCTTTTAAAGGGCAGTCTTCTAGCGATTCTAGTGTGTTCACATAGCAATAAACAGACTTATTAAGTTTGTTACACATTGCCAGGAAGGGCAACACCTAGGTGCTATTAAAACACAGAGCAGAACTTTGAATACTCCATATTGGAGCCCAGATGGTTTATGTTCCCGATTCAAATTTCCAGAGAGTCTAAAATCAACTGAGGCTCAAAGAGACAGTTTCTCTGGAACCATCCAACTTCTCAGAGTTTCCATTTCCAAATTCACGTGACCATGCAGAAGAATTAAAAATAATAGCAGTTTCATCTGGCCATGAATATTTCTGAATAGTTTGAGGTTTCATTGTTTCTTTGAATATTCTATAACTATAGTCTTGCCAAATGGACCAAGTCTATCTCTGTCTCTATTTCTGTCTCCCTCTATCCCTCAGCCCTATAAAGGAAATGGGAATTACATGGCACTTCTTGCCTTATGTTTACTGTAATAAGCTAAAACCAAAGTCCCTCCTTGTACATTTCTGTTCATTCAGCCATTCATTTATTCATTTAATAAATGATTTATGACCTTGCATTTAGCTAGAGTTTGGGAGTTCACCAGTGATTCAAAACAGACATGACTTCTACCTCTACTCTTTCCAACTTTCACTCTGGAGTTTTATTCTGTTTTCTAAAATACTGAAGTCCTGATGGTAACAATAAATGTTTTATTTCCCCAATAATTCAGGCTTCAAACTGAGGAAGCGGCGTATTACCAATGAGCCCACTGGAGGCTCTGGGGGAACTGGAAACTGCCCTCACTTACTGGAAGCCATTCCCTGTGAAGAGCCGTCCTGCTATGACTGGAAAGCAGTGAGGCTCGGAGACTGTGAACCAGATAATGGAAAGGAGTGTGGTCCAGGCACACAAGTTCAAGAGGTTGTGTGCATCAACAGTGATGGTGAGACAGATGTATCTATTGCATTTTTATGAAGGTCCGTTTATCCCTGGAGATATGCTTTGACCTTATGTTACAATCTTGTATCTTCTCTCATCACAACTGGTTCCATTTACAAACAGAAATTGCTGCTTCTCTCTCTCTCTTCCTCATTCTAATGGTGGCACTGGAGAGGTTCCAGAAAAAGTCATAGGATATATTTTAATTTGAAGACAGAACAGGTAATGTAGAGTACAAATTAAATTATCATAAGGGAAAGAATGTATTAAATTGCCAAATTTAAAAATAACAAGAAAAGGTAACATTTTTGGAAGAGATATATATTTTTTAATTTGTCTTAGAAAATAAAATGTAACTTAAGAAGGGTGGTAAGGGTTGGTTGACTTTACTACTTGACTCTAGAAGTCTATTTTTTTTCCTCCCTAATAACTGTGTCTTAATGATATTATTTAATTTCCAGGCTCACAAGCCACGAGGCTTATCATAGCCTCGAGTTCCTGAATCAACCTTCTGCTCTCTAGGGGCCTTCTCTCTAGGAATGTCGTGGAGCCATTGTATGATAGTTTTCTACAAGTTTCTTTTCCCCAACCACAGGAATTGCCTAAGACTTTTAACAACTAATTTTTGTTTGGAAAAAAAAAATACACTGTCTTGATGTAAGCTCTGTTATGAGATTTTTGCATTCTTCCTAAGAGTGCTGCTACTGTTTGGGGGAGAACCCCATAGTCCTCAGCAATCCCTGAGTCATACTTAGGAACCACAGGACCACCCCAAGACACAGTCTAAAGCCTCTGGACAAGATCATCTCTAAGGTTGCTTCTAACTCTCGAATCCTGTGACTCTGCACTTCAGAGAAGCATGAGCAGTAAACCCCAGGGTCCCATGGTTTGACAGTTTGTGCTGTTTACAGCATATGCGGAAACATTCTGGTGCCCCCTCAGGGGTACTACAACATCTGGTAACCATCATAATTCCTTCCATTCTATTTTCTTCCAGCAAGCAGAATTGTTTCCTCCTGTGACTCAGTCAGTGTTTAGTCGTAAAGAAAGATACTCTCTTGGGTGGAAGACTGACAGACACTGCTATTACTGAGAAATTAGCTTTTGTCTTTGTCCAGGGTCCAAGAAAGCCATGCAGGACAGAAGTAGGTGAAATCTGAACTGGCATTTGGTGTTGAAATGTGAAGAAGGGGATTATTGCTCCCGATCGTTTATGATGACTTTTATGTATTCTGCTTTTTTCTATGGTGGTATAATCAGCTATGATATATCCTCTCTTTAGCTTTTCCCTGTTCTACACTAAAGGGAAAGAAAAGAAGTAGAAAGCAACACTCAGAAACTGACATCAAGGAAAATAAAGCAAAAGAAGCACATTCTCTTTCTCTTTTATTCACACTTTAAATCCTTATTTGGATTAGACAGTACTCTATAATTAATCTTCTGAATCGCTGTAAAAAATCAGTAAGGGTAATATTTAATTCCCTTAGTGATAGCACTTCTTGATTTTTTTTTTCCTCAAGGCAAACAATTTTTTTCATCCTTCTATAAACCTAAAGAGGAATTAGGGCTCCAGATATTATAAAAGTATATTTGAATGAAGCAAAAAGCTAAAGTGAAAAGTTCATTGTGCGTGGAACTTCTGCCTCAGTGTTGTCCAATGAAAAATCACATCTAGTTCACTTAGTACGCTGATCTTCCTGGATATATGTGCAAATTGAGTATATTTTATATAGCTACTTAAAAATAGTGGTTTATTATAATTTTGTCAAGTAAAAGTTATTTTGTAACACAAATAATGGTGTCCTAACCTGTCTTAGGAAACACTAAAAAAACAAGCAGAGGTATGAGTTAGATATATCTAGTTGTCTTGGAAAGCAATGTATGTTAAAACTAAAAGGCAAAGTGATAACTCACAATACACATAAGCTGGTTTCACTTTGTGTGCCTCACAAACAGAATGAATTAAAAGCAGGTAAGTATGCGAAACTGATATTCAATTTGCTGTTAATGTCCTTTACTGTTACATCTCTTCCACCATTAAATTTTGATCTCCTGACATTAATTAGTTATAGTGCAATTTAATGCTTTAACTGGCTCTACCACAGGGGTCTATAAAATCAGGAAAATTATTTTTTTCTGATAAATCCTAGAGCCTTCTCAAATTTGTATGTAACTGAGACATAATTGTGCTGATAGAATAAGAGCAAAAGCTGGAGACTTATAAATACTACTGCAATATTATCATGTGGTCACCTGGTAAGTGTTTAGCAGCTGCACCAAATGTTGTTTTGTAATTAAAGTGGGCCTAGGGAATTAAAGTTGATTAGTTGTACAGACTCTACCTCTAGGCCTGGGCTGCGGCTATAGATTTTGTTTTATAATTAAGTTAAAGCTCGACTAGGGACATGAAGAATTAGAGCCTGTGAACCTCGCAAATAGTAAAAAGACCTTTTTATCCCACGTTTCTCACAAATTTCACAACTTTGTTAATGGCCTGAAAGCATTTACAATTTCTTTCTTTTTTTTTTTTTCCTCCTGAAATAGTCTTTGTCCAGGTTTCCAGAGATCATTAGGATTTCCTGCTGCCCTTCATCTTTGCAGGTGCCTTCTAAGGAGCAGGGTTGCGAAAGGTTGTAAGAGCCCTCAGGAGGAGTTTTATGTAGATTCTCTGACAGGCAGGGGGATGGAACAGAATTGCAAGACGAAAGAGAGCTCAAAAGACAATTAGACTCTCCAAAAAGAGATAAACATTTTATGTGTAATAGAAAAAATATTGCATAAAATTTAAAGCTCATCAGAAAAGCACTTCCAGAGCTCTGAGCACAAATGCAGGAACTACCCCAGGGGTCTGAGGCCTGGGGGAATCCTAGAGGATTTAATACCTATGAGAACATCTCAAAGCTGCTCTATTTAATTTTTTTGTCATATTTGAGTGTTTTATTTAAAGGTGTAAATTTGGAGAGGCAAGAGTATTTTGTTTCCTAAATTGGTTGGTTAGAGGCTGAATGAAGCAAAGCTTTAGGCTGGAGATGAGAAAAAGAAAATGTATTGTCTTATTTATTACTTGAGACAGTAAACCAAATATAGGTCAACAAAAATAAGCCAGTGATGCCATCTGTATTTCCTTATCACGTGCTGTATTTCAGATACCAGAGTATTGACACTTTTCCACATGAATTTCAAAAACTCAGTTTTGTTATTTGGTTTTCTGTTATTTTGTAAAGCAGTGGACCTCGGTAGATTCAAATGCCTGCGCTTCGGAGCTGCAAAAGTTAATCTACAACCGATGACATTAACGTGCACAGCTCACTTTCTACTTGACCTAGATTTTTATGAAACCAAAAATATTTCTATGAAAGCAAGTCACTACAACAATTCATCATTACACAGTTATTAATGGTACAGTAGGGAAAGTAATGAGGGTCACCGGCTGGGGCCGTCAGTGTGTGTTATGCCACTCTTGAATAGGAATAACTCTGTTATCCAAAGCCCCTCAGCACCACAGCAAACTGGCTAGATTCTATCAGCGCTAATGAAGACCTGTGATTAAGAACTTGTTGAGATGAGCATTGGAGCAAACCTTTATAACAAGTTTTTCTGCCTGTTTTGAGAACTATTTCTGCGTATCATCAGAGTACCAAGAGAACTGACTGTAAAAACACTTGGGGGAAGATGAATTAATATCCAGGGCACTGACTTGTCATGGAACTGCTTAGCCTTTCTGAAATTTTTACCACCGATTTCTTCCTTCTGGATGGAATGGATAGGAATGGATATATTTCCACATATGAGTAGAGGGAAGAAAAGACTTGAATATTTCTTTCCTAAGTAGTTTATATCATACTCTTTGTTCCCATGTTGTAAGTATTGAGAGGAATATAAGGCATATCATTTCAATATCTTGAAGTAAATATGGGAATAAACACCTAAAAAATATTGGAAGTTTTTATCACTGGAGAATAAGACTCAGTGTGGAGAGACATGGGTTAAGATAGTCTCTATTTTAAGCCTTGTAGTACAATTTGTATGCAATTTATAAACTGTATAAATACTGAATTAATTTCTCCAAATATGTATTTATTAAAGAGTAACAGTTTGGAGGGGTAGAAGGAGGAGAGACAGGCAGTAGAGGATGGGGAGCAAAGCTTGTCTGGGATAGAAAGAAATTATAGAACCTGTAGTTGAGACTAATATTTTGACTGATTCAGAATATTTGTAGATTCCCCCAGAAGCATGGGCCAGGTCAAGGATTAGGATGTATGCAGTTTGTTAAGCATGTGCTCCCAGAAGAAACCCATAAAAGAAGAGAGAATAGAGAAGAGAGAATGTGTCTTGAGATCCTAAAACTACCTCCAGGTTAAGAGATTCACTAGGAAGATTTGCAACACTCAGTATGTGGTTGAACCCACAGCTATGATATACTACAATGAAAGGTTACAAAATGAAATCAGCCAAAGGAAAATGCACTTGAGACAAAGTCCAGAGGAAACCATTCACAAGCTTCCAAGAGCCCTCTCCCAGTGGAGTCACACAGGATATGCTTAATTTCTCCACCAATGAATTGTGACAACACAGGTACAGTGCTGTCTACCAGAGAAGCCCACTGAGCTAGGGGTCCAGGGCTTAAACCAGCAGTCAGCCATGCACTCACCCTCTTCCTAGCACATATGAAAATTCCAGACTCCCAGAAAAAAAGCAGATGTTCAACCTAAAGTACATTATTAATACAAACACTGTAAGCCCAGCGAGCCATTGTTTTCATTTAGAGAATGTTGGAGCCCTCCAAAAATTCAAGTACCCAGATGCAAGCCAAGGGCCACCCTTGTGTAAGACCATTTAAGGATGACAGTCTCAGGACTGCTATGTTGACTCTTTTCTGCACAGAAAAAAAAAAAAAAATACGAAGTTGTAGACTCAGTCTAATTAGGTCAGGCACTCTGGAGTGCAAATTAAACCTCAAAGATTGTGATTATAGAAGTAAAAGATCTGGACTTTTATATTCTCATACCAATCATTGGCCCACAGCTGCTAACTGGAAGGAAGAGGGTCAGTCCCAGAAATATCTAGGTCTCAATGATGGCTAGACAACTCTAGGGTCCAAGGGCAATCAGCCGAAGGTCAGGAATGAAGCTTTAGTGGCAGAGTCTGAGAGATTGGTGCAAAGATCCTGTAAAAGGGATCCAAGTTGGCCAACAACACTGTCCATTACAGGAAGAGAGCCAATTATAGTGGGAAAGAGTATAAAAATTGGATAAACTAACACAAATCTAAAACCTGATTATATTGTTTTCTATACTACAGAGGACTGCCCATGTGAATATGCAGTATTCCAGGTTAGAAAAATGCTTTGATGGGGCATTTTGGTTGGCAAACGTGTGGTGCTGTCTACATTGTCTTCATAATAACAAGAAAAAGAGCTGAGTTGTTCTGCAAAATAAAATAGGAGAATTTTTAAGTTACCTCTGGAAGTATGGGGAGATAGGTAAGGAATTTGGAAATAGTAAAGGAGGATGTGAGAAGGGTCTAAGAGAAGTGAGAGTAAGGATCTTAGGGAAGAAAGAAAAAAAGTTTGAGGAAGGTCACAGCTAACTAGAAATATCCTTTGGTATGGAATAAATAACTCAGACTTAAAGGTTTGTTCAGGATAGTGCTCTTTTCTTGTGGTCATTATTAAAAGCACTCCCTTTGGTTCTCAAAAGTGTCCTGATTTGACTAAGGAGTGATATGATCACCTTAGGAGTGACTGATAAATTTTGGGACAGAAGAGGCAAAAAACTGTAACCAAAAGTACTACGAGAAACATTAGCTTCATGAAAATCCTTGGGAAAAATAAAGACAGAGAGAGTCTACTGCTACTTAGAAGGTTCCTGGATTCCCCAATAAAATTTAAATAATTCCATTTGAATTTTAATAGAAAAAAGAACTTCAGAAGGCTGGACAACCTGAAAACAGCAGATATTGAGATTGGTTAATATTTTAAAATGTTAGAATATCTTTTCAAGATCTTAAAATTGAAAAGTACATTTATAAATATTTTTGCTCCTTTCTATCAGAGGAATACATTTTGTGCCATATCTTATCATAATTGTTTATCAGTGATGGACAAAAACATCATACTATGCAAGGGAGAGTGGTAAAAATTGAATTAAAATATATTTAAATATAGAATGAAACCTCAACTAATTAAGATTTGCTTCTAAAACTTTGCTGAGTACTCTGAGTTCAGATCAATTCATATGTCTATTTCTATAGATGAGAATACAATCTCAAATGCATGATCATTCTTTGGAACTGGAATCTACTTCTTAACACAAATTACACAGCCATTATGTGGAAAAACTGTTCTTTTAAATGCAGGAATACATTCTATAACTGAATTGTTTTTCCATAATTTAAGCAATAAATCAACTAAGAAGTTTCCTTCTTATAAAATTCTATGCCATTTAATGTGTTTGAAATATAATTAGGTTGGATATTATGCTTAAATCTAAGGCCTCTTACTTACAATTAGGATCATATAACACTGTTGGTAGGAGTTTGTTTCCTATAATTGGGTTGAGATTCTTTATTCAATTTGTTTTAAAGATGAAAGTCATCATAGACATTTAGAAAACATAAGGCAATAGGTTATTCTTCAGTGTTGCTTTATAGTAATCACAATTTTCCTTTAAACTTAAAAAATCTGGCATCAGATACCCTGATCTGTCAGCTCTGTGTGTGTGTGTGTATGTGTCTGCATATTATAATATATTTTGATATATTTTTAATAAAAATTATTTTTTGTTTTAAGGAAAGCATCAGAATTGAGCCAATGTTCTTTTGAATAGCAGTGTTATAGCAAAATATAGGATTTTAATATAAAGAATTTTATTTTTTTATTTTTAAAAATAGGGTAGATTTTGTAGGAACTTCAAATAAAAATTAAGGAAATAATTGTTTTCTTACCACTTAATGATATAAATTTCCCATTGAGTGTTAGCTAACATTTCAAATGGCAAATATAAAACAGCCTTTTACTTTGTTGTAGATGATGAGGTGCCTGAACACAAGCCAGAGCAGCCAGTTTTCTCATATCTGGGTCATTAAAAGCCAGTATGGACAGAAATCACACCTTTCAGGCAAATTAGGCAGGAGTTTAATTATTAAACTCAACAGATGAATCTCATTCCTTACATTATCCAACCCCTTGTTTGCTGCTTCTCTTTTTATCTACCTCCTCTGCAAGACTTTGTCTTCTCATGACTTCATTGATTCTACATTCTTGATTCTCTTTCTATCTCCCAGGCCATTTAGCTATCATTTAACTATTGCTGGGTAACAAATCACCTCAAAATGCAGTGACTGAAATACTAACTGAAACCATGAGGCTGAAATCATGAGGATGTACTTTTGTTCTCTGGGAGTGGTTCCCTAGTTTATTGTTTACCTAGACTCTTCGCTCATCATTCTGGGCTCTTGAATTTTACCCTAAAATGTCTTTCTTTTTACATAAGAAATGGCTCATGTTTGTAACTAAAACTTTTTCAGTGTGTCTCTTGGCCATAGAAATTAGGGAGGCCAGAAGCCGTTTTTTTTTTTCTTTTTTCATTTTGAACTGTCTCAATTTCTCTAAGTCTAAATTGGCAGAATTTTATCAAAACAGCACTCTTAAAATGTTTTCAGTTTCCTACAAATCTCATTGGAAGTCACTCTATGCCCCAAAAGCCATATCCATGACTGCTTTTAAACAAGCCTCTTTTTACTTTGGGCCACATGTGAGGCTGCTGTGTGAAATGCCTCTAAGATTCTTATAAACCCTTCTGTCTAGCTGAGAGAGTCTTCTGTTAATAGGAATCACTTAAATCTTTCCGTGGTGTTATCAAAGAATTATTAGCTAGATACCAGATTTGACTTTTACCTTAGGCCATTCCGAACTCTGAAAATCTTTTTCTCAGAGAAGTAACAATGAGAAATAATTTTCCATTTCAACTTATATTTCTATTTCAGCTTAGACATCCTCTAAATTCCAATTCATATTGAATTATTTCTTCTCTAGTTTATTTCTTTTCCCATAAAATGTCATTCTCAGGTTAAAAAAATAAATAAATGGACACTTTTAAACATTTTTCCTAGAATCTCCTTATCTAGATAGTCATCCTCATTAGATACATTTCTTATCATGCAACTTTCCACAAGAAACAGCTTTGCCAATTTGTCTATCACTACGTAAGACTCTCTGTCTCTATCCTTCCCTAACAATCTTCTCACCTATTTTTCAGCATTTACTTTCCCCGAGTCTCAAAGCCAATGCTATTTGTTTTACGTTTTAGGTAAAACAGCATCTCCTTTCTAGGTACTAAGTTCTATACCAGCTATGTATACTACACAACAAACCACCTCAAACTTAACAATATTTTTTTTGTTTGTGTTTGCTTCTTTGTTTTGGTGTTTTCACAATTCTGCTGATTGGCTGGGCTGAGGTGTCTCTGCCTGGCCTCACTGATGCAGCTGCATTCAACTAAAGAGCTAGCACGGCTGGAATGCCCACGTTGGCCCCACTCCTACCACTAAAGGTGCCTCATTTTTCCTCCATGTGTCCTCAGTGGACTGGCTTCTCTTCTAGGTGGTCTCAGGGCAGTGTTCTAAAAGAGCAAAACAGCTTAAAGGTCACTTAAATGCCTAGGTTCCAAAACTCTCATAAGATCACTTCTGCTACATTCTGTGGGTTAAAGCAAGTCTTAAGGCCAACTAGACTCAAGGGATAGTGGAATATATTATATTTTTTGATGAGAGGTACTTACCAGAATTTGTGGACATACTGACCTTCCACATGTCACTTCCTCTGTTTCCTATATGCCATATTCTTTCTTGACTCCTTCCTTAGATATTGACATTCCCTTTCAACCGTCCGCTATAGCCCCAACCAAACCCTCCTGGCATTTCAAACTCACTATATGCCAAATTCAAACTCATCATCTTTCCTTCAAAATCAGTTTCTTCTCCAGTTTTTCCAGCCTAGTTCACAGAACTACAATTTATTCAATCCTGCTGATAGAGTGACATCTGTGAAGACACATAAAGAAGATGGGAAAGGAAGCCCCATGAGAATGTAAGAGGAGAGCATTCAGAGCAGAAGGAACATTAAATGCAAGACCAGGAGGTAGGAAATGCTTTATATATTTGAGGAACAACAAGGTGGCCAGTGTGTTGGAACAGAGTGAGTTAAGGCAAGTGTACTGGGAGATGAGTTTAGAGATGTTTCAGAGGTATAAGACCATTCAGGGGCTTTGGCCTTTACTCTGACCAAGATGGGAATCTACTGGAGGGTTTGAGACAAGTGATCAGAACTGACTTATGTTTTTGAAGAATGACTCATGCTGCTTTGTTGAGACTGAATTTTAGGGGAGCAGAGAAGAACCAGTAAGGAGGCTATCACCTCCTCTGTAATTCAGGTGAGACATGAATGTGGCTTACACAAATGTTGTAACAATGGGGAGGGTGGTGCTAAAAGAATTGCACTCATTGTAAAGAACTGGGACACTTGGGAGGATCATCTGGGATCAGGTTTTCCTTCCTCTGGCATTACAGCTATCCTGCTGTATATCCTCCCTTGATCACAGCATTCAGCTGCTTAAAATCTCTTGCTGTCTTCTCATTGCCTTCTGCATAAAGTCCTTCCAGAAATCACAGAATGTCCTCCCTGATCTTATCCTGCCCATGTTACCAGTCGGCTTTTCTGCCACTCCTTTTATTATCCCATTGTACGGTTTATGAAATTTTGAATTTATTATAGTTATATATAGTTTACTGTCCCCTAATAACCCTTCTATGGGATAGGGATCATATCTTATATATGTATGCATCTTTCCTAGCACAGTGCTCCATGTAACAGATGGTCAGTAAATCTCTGATCCATCACTATTTCTTGCCTTCTTTTATCCCTAAACATCACATCTTTTCAAGAAATGGCTCTCAATTTTTCCTTAAGTAAACTTTTGTTATTGCCCTCACTGCAAATTCAAATTTTGCCTACCAGATGTCAGATAAAGCATGACACCAAATTGCACACCCTATTAACATCTCAGTATGCCTTTAAATTCCATTTCTCTCAAGTCCCAGTATACTGGAGCAAAACAGCTACTGTATTTGTATAAGGAGAAAAAATAAATATAGAGAATGCCATAAAAACCTGCTATCGGGGGGATTCCTCTCAGAGCATTTTATCATTAGACTATTTTTTGTTGAGATTCAATTTTCTGGAAACTACTATTCCTTTAAGATGAGCTCAATGGTGAAAAAGTTAGCTATGCACAGTGATTTTGTATTGTTTTAAATTTTTGCTTGATTAAGGATAAAAATTTTATAACTTACTTATAATTGATCACATGATTTGCAGCCTATCTCATTTATTTTTATAACATCCTCATGAAATAAGTGTACTTATTTTCAAAACAAGTTTATCTATGGTCTTAAAGAAATGAGTGCCTATTATATTAGTGATCAGAAAATTATAAATATATAACAATAAAATTTCATAGTAGAAAATCTTTTCACCTATTTTACTAGAGAAAGATCTCTATGTTGACATTTCTTTTTTCCGCTTGTCACATGCTATTGATCCAAACTAGCATTAAGTTGGCAATGTCTTTTGAAGAAAACTAGGCTTATGAGTTTGACCAAATTTATGAAAATTAATTATTATAACTGTTATTAAGTTTAGAGTAAATTAGGGGTACACATTTCTTATTTGTATAATGTAAGAACTATAATGAATGTGTCACACCAGGAGAATTGTAGTTTTCTTTTTTTTCCTTAGAAAGATAAGAACAAGTTATTGATTATGGCCATAAATTGGACTTCACTTGATTTATATAAGATCAGGTAATACTGCTGTGGAATTGCAATTAAATATAATATGAAAAGAAAGCTGTAGTAATCTTTGACCTTCAAGACCACTGGTACTTAGCACTGCATTAAGTGGGAGTTAGGGAAAATATATCTTCCAAAGAACTCAATGAGAAGAGGTGTTGTTTGGCTGTGATACTCAATCTGAGATTTCATATCTAAAGGACACCTGTTGTTGAAATGGGGTATATGGTATAAAAAAAACCACAAGATTAATAAGGCACATTTTCTTAACTTTCAGTTTTGCAAATAGGCTAAAAGGAGGTAGGGAATCAAGTAAATTAGCAAAATTTTAATATCTTTTATATTGAAATAAATTGCTAAATTGATGTAAAATTATAAAAGATTAATATGCATATGTGTTAGTTGCCTCCTCAACATTCATTTATTCTCTTCTCTCATAAAATATGCCTCTGGGTTTTCCTTGAGTAATTCATCCATCTCTTGAGGCTTGCTGCGATTTATCCCACCTGCCAACCAAGGCAGTCAGTGTATTCCGTCTACTTGGCCACAGAAATTTCTCTAAGGATGGACATGGCACCCAGTCCAGGTTAGCAGAGACAGTGCATCCAAGGGCTTGTGCAGAAACAACTAAAGGAAACACTGGAGCTGCCCAGACTCACTACATAAAGTTGATAATATAAAAGGTAGAAAGAGGAGATGGAGGTATTTATTGGTATTGTTTGAGCCATTAGATCTATCCTCACATTTTAGAGATCTAAGTGACACAGAAAGAGACTAGAAAGAAAGTCCCTGTTTTGAATGAGTGGCTGCATAGGGTTGCACTCTTAGATGCATCCAAAATACACCCATAACCAATTAGTTGCTCTCCATTTTCCTTAAGAATATGTCTATAAAACCTCAGAATTATACTAAAGAAGGGCCTAACATGGCTTTTTCAAACAAGTTAATTACTATGGAAAATTTCTAAGTAGAAAGTGTGTGGAATGATGGTGCAGTTGGAAGTGTCATCTTCTAGGGACTTGTTTTGTCTCTGCAGAGTACTGAATCTTAGATTAAGAAAATATCAATTGTCCTTACCAGAGGAGAGGTAGCCCAACGGAGAGATGATAGAGTGGCTAAAGTGCCTCAAGAAATCTTTTATTTTTTGTGTGACACTGTTGTTCCAAGATGATTATTTTTCTTTTTAAAATTCTTTTCTACCTTTTTGACATTGCTGAGAGCTAGAATTTTCCAGAAAAGTTCTGATCTTACAAACAACATTTAAACATTATAAACAAATTGGTTTTATTATTGGTTAGATTTCCAAGAGTCTATTACTTAGGCTCATTTATTCTTTCATTTCATATTTGTTGTACCTGTTATGTTCTAGGCATTACGTGTTATGTTCCAGGCATTGAGCCTACTCTGTTCCTGGCATTATACCCACCTTAATAATGATAGCCCCTGCCCATCAAGCACCCACTGTCTAGTTGGAGATGGAAAAATATGTCATCAAATAATTTTAATGTAGTGCAATAGTGCTAAACTAGAGATATGCTCAGAGTGCTAATGGTAGAATAGGTAAAGTATACACTCTACCTTGAAAGATCACTGAAAGCTTTAAAAAGGAAATGACTCATGTTAACTCAAAGAAAAAATAAAAATTCTTAAGAAAGTCAGTATATTTTAGGCTAAAAGCATGACTGTGCAAAGGCACAGAGGTGTGAAAAAACTTGAGATGTTTGAGGATCTGCAAATATTTGGGCATGTCACTGCGTAGTTTATATTTGGAAAACTGGAGGAGATGCATCTTTGTAGATGGGACCATGATCTCTGCAGATCATGCAAGAATTGGTAAGCCAGGTTCAGGAGATGGTTTCTTTCTACTGGAATTGAAAACGTTCTGTAGGGAAATGGTATAATCAGATTTTCAGAAGTAGAACCCCTACCATAGCAGGGAGGAAGGGAGGTTGAGACAGACACCCTTGCTCTTTCTTTAGACTAAACCAAGAACTCTGTTTGGCTGTAAAACGGATTTGATCTAGGAATAATCCTGAGAATTTTATTGCAGTGAAATTTGTTTTTAATCAGTACTGTTGATGTTCTCTTGCTCTCCTGTCACACATTAAATTTAGAATGTGGAAATGTATATCCATATGTTTAAGAGTCTTTGTTTTATGTGAAAGACCTTTTCACATTGTCATATGCTAAAGAAAAGTAGGAATGTTCCAAATAAGTATAATCCAGCAAGTAAAGATAGAAGTTATATTGCATACTTTATTTTTTCTTTATTTTATAAAGAGTCCCTGAAATATAGAATAGTGTAGGTTAAAATACCTTTTCTAATTATTAGGAAAATTTATACCTGAGCTTTATATGCACCTCTGACATCTACATAAGGATGTGAAATATTGATATATCATAATAATATTGGGAAAAGCTCTAAGTTCTAAATATGCTTTATGTGCCAGGAATACTTGAAAAAATAATAGTACAATTGTATTAATTCTGTTACTTACAAGTAGCACATTGTTTAAGCTTCATTTTCCTGAAATTGATCTGTGGCATTATTGACAATGATAACTTGCCGATTGTTCTTATCTTTTTAATATAAAAAAATTCATCTTGTTATATTTTAAGTTTGACATGAAGAATATTATGGCATTTATGTATTGTATGGTATTTTTAATACATTCATTTATAATGTTGTTCCTTGGCAGAGTGGATTTAAATTAAATAAATTCAGTGCTGTTTAGTACTCAGGCATGATCTATTGATTGTAGTTAGGAGGAAATGACAAACCAAAGTTGCATCTGAGTCATAAAGGAAAGCTTTACCTTTGTTCCCAGTGTAATATCCTCTTTTTCTAATTTGATAGAAGCATTTTAAAATGGATTTGCTGATGGCTTAAAATGTAGCTTTGGTCAATAGAAAGGTTAATATTAAATGTGAAAAACACGGTAATGTGTATGAAGAATGTGCCTTTCATCCCACAAAATGGAAATGTTTACCTCCTGCTAAAATTAGGAAAGGCAAGGCAGGCTCCCTGCTGTTTCTTTTAAAAATAATCTCATAATCATTTAATCAAATTCGGGAAAAAGAACAAATAAAGAACCTTTCTTTTTTGAACTCTTCTTTTACAGAATTATATTTCACGTTGATTTGGGGTATGCATTAACCATACATCCTGAATTAAGTAGGTGTTGATTTCTTCCCACTTTTACCTTTTCTCATAGAAGAGAATAGCAATAAATTTTTTGATGTACAGTGCTTTCCATTATTCTGGTTTGACTACCCATGTGTGTTAAGAGAAGGAAAATCAAGTTCTGGAACTACTCAAAGTGCTCTGGAGAGTTCAGACCCTGTGGAGTTGTGTTTCTGGCTGGCGAGCCACATATAGACTGTAAACATTTTCACAACCAAAGCACCTCTCTATCTACTTTAAATATTCATGTCTTGTAAAGTTGCACCATTCAAAAAAGAAAAAAAAATTATTCACCTGAAGGGAGTTAGTTTCAACTTAAGGTACACTGAAACACTCAAAAGTGTTATTCTAAGTGAGTGAGATTTATGCTTTTTCTAAAAACAGTACATGTCTTAAACCTGCTCCAGCAGTCAAGAAGATACCGAGCCCTGTTGTGCTAGGAATAGACACCATGACAGAGCCCAGGAGCCCAATTCTCATTCTGGGGAGTGGTGCACCAAGATTGTCATACATATAGAATGTATGCAAGGTGCAAGGTGCCCTCTTGGAGTTGTCCGATACACTGGCATTCAACCCTTCTTCATGTAGGGTTAGATTCCGAACACCACAACAGAACCAGGATCCCATTTGTGTAAGAAGAAATATAGGAGGTTACCAAACATGAGAACATTGCAACAAAAAATTGTAAATTTATGGGACAATATCTCTTTTTCTCTGTCTGTATAGTAAAATCATTAAAAAAGAGCATCTAGCGTTATGAAATAGAAACTTTTACAGAGAAGAGGAGGAAATGTAAATTATTTTTATCTTTAGAATGTTTAACAATAAATATTATGAACCTCATATATGATAATCTATACCACTTCTAGTAATCTATTCTAGGAAATAATACCCACAATGTGGATTCTTATAGAAAAAAAATTGTCTATAGTATGTACTAAAAAAATAAAAATGAAGTAGTCAAAAAAGAATACCTAAAACAACTACAAAAAGAGTAGAGAACAATAAAAATGGCTTTGTGTATGTAAAATGTATTAATTCTAGCAATTGCTATGAAGTAAAGCTATACAGTATGTTCTGGTCTGTTGATCTTCCTGTTCCTGTATATTCTTCTATTCTTTCACCAGAAACAGACCACTTTTCTATAGTTTGATCATTTACTAATATTTAA
The DNA here is from genome assembly GCA_963574885.1 of Lepilemur ruficaudatus. Lineage (NCBI taxonomy): Eukaryota > Metazoa > Chordata > Mammalia > Primates > Lepilemuridae > Lepilemur > Lepilemur ruficaudatus. The sequence continues at coordinate 19,548 of CAUYRT010104523.1, read as the reverse complement.
TGAAGCTATTTTTCCTTCTCTATTTTGAACTTAAATGATTAGTCATTTTTACAAGTTGCAAATTCATTTTTTTGGTAATTTTTTGACAGGGATAATAAAAATTTTAAATGAATTTAGGAAAAATTAACACCTTCATCACATATAATCTCTCCATCCAGAGTTCAGTATATCCATCCCTCCATTATTTGTCAAGTTTCCTTTGTTTTTCTTAGTAGCGATGTGAATATTTTGTTATGTAGAACAAAGAAATTCTCAAGGAAAGGCATGAGGTGGTATGTTTTTGCTAATACTTGCATTTTATAGTGTCTATATCTCTCATGTAGTAATCATTTATCTAAAAGCAAAAGTCAATATATTAATATAGACTAAAGCTTTATTTTTAGAGATCAGGGATCAGAAAGCCATATTTTTAGTTGTGACTCTGCTATTGAATAGTTTTTATGTAATGCATTGAACTTTGTGCATCCTCCATTCACCAAAGTACAAAATCAATATAGAACTGAAAGTGATGTGTTATGTATCTTTAGGTCTTAATAAAGTATCTTTTGTATTAAAGTATTTGTTACTACATAATAAAACACCATTTTCTGTAACTTTTCTTTTAGTCTGGACACATCTGAGATAGTTGATCTGAGTTTGTGTTAGGGTGTGGAGTCCATCCATAGGCAATAGTAGAAAGAATTCTCAGACAGTGATTAGAATAGAAAGAAGCACCAGGCTTATTTACTCCTTCTCCAAAGAGAAGCGGGCACAGTGCCAGAAAAAAAAAGAGAGGCATTGGCCCCAAGGCCAAAGGACTCTGACTCTTTTATTTGGCAGGATAAGGAGCGGTAAGGGTGATTATGATTGTAGCCCTATTAGTAGAGGACAGCTAAGAAACTGCTGAGTTTGTCCTTTTCTGTCTCTCACGTAGTAGGTTTGTAACAGGAATTGGTTTCTTCTTTCTTCTTGATGGTGGAAGACATTTGGTGTCATCTCTCTTTGAAGAGGTGGGGGATGCTCATGTCTTGGCTGTCCGCCCAGGAACACTTCAAGGCTGTTTAAACAAGTTCAGAAAGACTTTTTATAGGCACTGATGGTCCATCAGACACCCGACCCTTTCCTCTCCTTTCCTGAAGACTACTTTTCCCTTTGGAATGTGAATTGACCAACTCTGGCCAATGTTAATGAGGATTTATGCTCCTTTTATTAGCTTAGCTTCTTTTAATTGTTAGGTAAACATCTCTGTAGGAGAGATATTCATGTTACTAACCTTAGAGACAAGGTTTGTGCTACTGTAAGTGACTGCCAGTTAGAAATTTATTTTTCTTTGTTAGTAAGCCCTTTCAGTGTGTCAGGCATAATAATCCTTTTATTTCTTTGGCATTCAAATTTTATAAAAATTTATAACATGCCTTAACAGAGGAAGTAGAGATTATTCTGAAAGGGACAGTGAAAGTGTAATAAAAGAAAAATATTGTATGTACTTGTTGATATTTTTTATTAAATATGTGCTATGCATTGATATTTTTACTTTCATATTATGGTGGAAACCAAAGAAACATTACCACAATAAATATTTTCCCAGAAGAAAAGTGAAAGCAGTAGGCTGATAGGAATTTTTGTAGAACTCTTGCTATATTACTGTTTCCACAGCCTTAATGTAATCTAGTTCTTATTTTCAAAGTGTTATCATTAAACGGAACCTGATTTTACCATTTGTTTATAGTTAGTGATAAAAAATGCTCTAATAAGAATAAAATTATTCTTAGCTGTCAACAACAGATTTTATGTCAGATTGTCTGATATGGTAACAACCAAAAAGAAAAGAAACAAACAAAAAAACCCCACAAAACCCATGGATAAATGAGCAAAGTATTTAAAAACAGTATGTTTACATTGAATCTCTTTTACAAATATGAGCATATATGAAAGAAAGCTTGTATAAAGCAGTGTAAGGAACTATTTACCCAAAGAACATTTAAAATTATATTTATTTCCACTAGTTCCTAATTAGGCAAAAGTTATCTACTTCAATTAGGCATTTGCCCAGTGGCCTGTAGGGAAACATGCACTTTTTATGAAGCTATGGGGGAAGCAGGCACTGACCCTTGGGCTTCTGACCAGGAATTCTGTCCCAGGAATAAGAGGGGATATGAATATGTTATTATAAATGTCCTAACTCTGCCAAATAGCTCTGCCTGTTTACTACTGTCTTTCAATTGAATTTTTCCTTGATAGAATCAGGTAAAATCCTACTATCAAAATTTGTATCAGGACTTAATTCTACTTTCCCTAATTTTGGTCATACCTTGCCTGAATTTAGGACCTAAAGAGCTTAGGAACTCTAAATTTTAAAATCAGAAATCTAACTCAACCCTATATTGAAAGGTTTTGTGAAATCTTTTTAGAAAATAATTATAAGATGTAACATTTTTTTCCATAGGAAACCATTCTAAGTTTCTCTATACAATTGTCTTTACACTGAATTATGTTTTACTGAATAGTTCCTACATCGAAACCACTATCACAAACAGTGCATTGAAGTTGTGGTAACATTTATACATTGCAGTATGCAATATATCCTACATGAAAATTGTAGAAATAAATTTATCTATGTTTTTAAATCAAGAATAGTTTCAGCTTTCCTGAAAATTGCCCTATCCTGGGATAAATTCTGTAATTAATCCACTTGTATGCTGACTGCTAAAAAGCTTAGAACTAAGAGTATGAGGAGCCTTCCAATGCATGGAATTTCATATACACAAATATTTGTATGAACCTAATTTCTCTACTGCCTCTACTTTTTAAAATAAATGTATTCTTATTTCTTTTTAATTATTATTGGTTAACTCTTAGATTTTGCATGCCACATTAAAACTTTTTTGGAACCAGATGACATATGAATTAGTTAATGCATTATGTTTCCATTTCTAGACACCTGCCTTATGAATTTTGAAGTCAACCAATCAATAGCTAGTGAATACCTGATGTGTGGCAATATTTTTTTCTTTCCACCCTAAATCAATCATTTGAAGGACAAGTCATAAAATGGACACATCATACTATGAAAAGTTCTTTTAAGCAAGCGATCCTATCTCAGTGCCCTAAGCTTGTAACCGTAGTGTCTCTAGAGAGTTCTATCTTAGAAATCACACTGTCAATTAGCAAGTTTTTTTAAATTAGTGGTTACATATAAAATTCTTTGAACATATAAGGCTATATAAATGGAGTTGGCATGTTTAACTCTTGGAAGGTCTAAAAGAATGAAAGGTGACCTAGATGACATTTGTAATCAGAAAAAAAGTACTACTAAAGGGACAACTCAGGTTGAGGACTCTTTTCTTTATATGTCTTTGTATGAGTGTGTTAATGTGTATATGTGGGCGTGTTCAGATGTATGAAGTGTCTAAATGTGAAGTATGTTTATTATCGCTATGTTCCTTCAATCAGGTTGATTGGTGATATTTTAAAAATTCTCCAATAAAAGTACACAAATTTTAAATAATTCCATTTTGGAGAGCAACATTTTTACTTTTATTGTTGTTTTTAAATAGTGCATTCAGCATTCTGATTTCCTATAAGGCCTTTCAGAGTATTTGTAGACTGGTGGTCTGCATATTGATCCCTCTTGTTTCCATGACTGGCATTGATTTTTCCTCCCACTGGGACCTCAGCCTGTCATCAAACTTACTTTTTCTCTTATGCCAAAATGACATTTGATTGGATTATTCAACAGAAGAAAGCTTCTGTGGTTCAGCACAATCAATATGCTTGTGTTTGCTGATTTTATAGACCTCACAGTGACTACCTTCACTGAAAGCTAGAATGATTCAGGTTCTTATCAGATTATACCACAGCATGAAGATTTTTTTACAATTGTAACCTCTTTTATCAATTTAAAATAATATTCATCATCTATTTTTAAAAATATTATTTTCTCATATGTAAATATGATATCAATCAATCAACAAACCATTCCAAGCACTTACTATTTGTAGGATACTGTGGCATATAAAAAGGTACATACATGGTTCTTATTCTAAAGGACCTTATATTCTGGTGGCATATATAAAATATATGTATAAAGTACACCTGGCAATACAAAGGACATAATTAATTTTAAGTGAGTCTTACTGTCAATAATGATAAAAGTAGTATCTACCATTTGTTTTAGCAACTATTATGTGCTAGGCTCACTATGCTATGTTTAGCTATGACATCTATCGTACCTAATTTTTGTAATAACTTTTCAAAGGATTTAGTGTTGACTCCATTTTACAAAGAACTAGTTTCATGAAATTAAGAAACTTGCTCGAGATTGTGCAGCCAGAAAATAGTTTAAAGTCAGCACCATTTGATTCTGATGCCTGCATCATCTTGTATTCCAGTATATGTTACAGACTTCAGAAGAAGTTAGAAATTGTGTCCAGCTATAGTGGACAGGAAGCTTTAACACAGATGATGCAGATTGATTCAGGGTATAAGAATTCAAATAAATTGAGAGAAAGAGGAGAGAGTTCTAGGTCACAGAGGAAAGACACAAGATGGTGTGTAAAAACAAAATGAAGGGGAATACATGCATTCTGGAGAATTGAATATACTGGTATGTCCAGAGCAGAAGTTTCATCTGAAATTAGTTTGATAATAACTTTGAAGAGCCAATAACATTAGAAGGGCTTGCATGCCCCTTAATGGCTTGCAATACATTCTTGAATGTGCTGTATTTATTTAAAGCTTTTGAAGAAAAATATAAAACTATCAAGACTACTGTATTAATCTGACAGAATTGCAGGATAGATGGACTTTCTGAAAGTCTGGAAGTAGGAAGAAAATTAGCAGACATTTCAAGTAGTACAGAGATACAGAGCTAAGTATCACCACCAAATTCAAGCAATGAAACTAAGAAGAGTATAGGTGAGTGACATTTTAAAGGGCAAATCAAATCTTTGTGGTTGAATACATTTGAGTAGAAAGCTGACTCGAATATAACTTCAAGGTTTTCAGGCTGAGTAACTTGAAAAACAATGTTCCTATGAAGAGATTTATGTGATTTTACAGGAGCAAATGACTTTGAAGAGTTATTTAGGTGAATTAGTTTGATATATTTTCAGTATGAGATACTGGCAGCATAAGCAGGTTGAAAGCAACTAGCAAATGATGAATATGGGATAGACATCAAGAGGGATGTCAAGAAACGAAGTTTGGCTTGTGAAATGTATAAAGATATATTAAGCCACCAGACAAAATCTCTAAGAGAATATGTATGAAGTCAAATATAATTCTTGTCTGAGTTACTACTGTATGCAAAGTATGCACTGAAAACTGTTAAGATAGTAATTTTATTTTATCTTATAGAAAAGTGAACTGAGACTCATTAGATTAAGTAAAAGTCACAGTTAGCAAGACTTCCATTACTGGTAATGGAAAAGTAATATTTAGGACTAATTCTACTTCTAAGAACAATTAGAAAGACTGGAAAAATATACTCATAAAATATTTGAAAGTGCTGAAGAGCTAACAAGGCAGTGAAAGAATTATAGGTCTAAGATCTGAGAGAAGTGCCAAAATATAAATACAATATTTGAGTAGTTTTAGCTCTATAGCTATCTGCAATTCCAGAAGTGGTTGTGAAGCTGAGAAAATTAGCAGAGTTTTTAATAGCTTCGTAGGATTAAACAGTCAAAAATTATTCAGTGAATAAAGAAAATGTGGTGTATATATATATATATATATATATGCAATGGACTACACTTCAGCCACAAAAAATAATAATGAAATCCTGTCATTCATGACAACATGAATGAACCTGGAGGATATTATGTTAAGTAAAATAAGCCAGGCACAGAAAAGTACCACATGATCTCACTAATATGTGAAATCTAAAAAAAAAAAAAATTGACCTTATGTAAATAGAGAGTAGAATAGTGATTACCAGAGGTTGGGGGGGAGGCAGAGAGTGAGGAGAGGTTGGTCAACAGGTACCAAGTTACTGTTAGATAGGAGGACAATAGGGTGACTATAGATAACAAAAATGTATTGTATATTTCAAAATAGCCAGAAGAGAGTATTTTGAATTTACCATTTCTTACCGTAAAGAAATGATAAATGTTTGAGACAATGGATATATTAATTACCCTGATCTGATCATTAAAAAATGTATACATATATCAAAACATCACATTGTACCCCAGAAATACGTACAATTATTACATGTCAATTAAAAATGAAATAAAACTTAAAGAATTCAAAAATTAAGGCCACCAGAAAGGGGGGCCTTAGTAGACTATCAGTCTTTAGGGTGTGATATGAAAAAGTTCTACCCTAGGATAAATCAAAAGAATAAATTAAAAATAGATTAATAGACAAGAGGTCTGAAACTCAATTCCAGAATACTTCAATCATGAAAACTGGATGAAGTCGTCTAGCATTACAAATAGGCAAACATACAAATATTATGTGAGATTCTAATAAACTGCTTCCAACAATCACACATACAAAAATCAGTAAGGAAAACAACAATTTGAAAAGCACAATTAACAAATTTTACCTAAAAGTACTACATCCAGCAACCACAGAGTATTATTCTCTGTACACATGTAATCTTTAATTATTATGAGACATAAAGCAAGTCTCAATATATTTAAAAGATATAAAATTTTCTAGAATTTCTGGATCTAGTTTTCAGATCATAGTACTATCAAGATAGAAATTAATATATGTGAAAATTAAGAAATAATTTTCTCAAGTAACATATAGGTCAAAGAAGAAATCAAACTGCAAAGTAGAGTATATTTTGAGCTGTTATAATGTAATTACTATATGTCAGAATGTATGAGGTGCACCTAAAGCCATATATAGAGGGAAATATATAGTTTTAAAATCATATATATTCAAAATAAAAGAATACTGAAAAATCACCGAGCTAAGGAGTCATTCCATACACTTGAACATAGAATTATGAACTTAAGTAAAACAATAGAAAAGAAAAATGTTTTTAAAGATTGGTGAAATGAGGAAAAAAGCATACAATAGAGATTACAAATAAATGAAAATTTGTTTTTTGGAAAAGACTAATAACATTAGTAAATCCATACAAGAAACAAACCAAGAAAAAGAAAAGATAACAAGAACACATGAAGCATTTCAGAGTGGAAAAAGAAGACATCATTAGAGATAAAGATATCAAAAAAGTCAAAGAATATTATTAAGAACTTTATTAAGAATATATTTAGAAATGTATTTAGATTATCATATATTAGTTAGATTATTATATATTCTTAAATATATTAAGAAATGTAGATGAAAAGAACAGGTTCCCAGAAAAATACAATTCACCAAAACTGAATCATTATTAAATATCTTTTCACAAAGAAAACTACAAGCCCAGATGGCTTCACTAGCAAATACTGCCAAAATATTAAGGAAAAAATAATGCCAATTTTAAATAAATTTTTGAGAGAACTAAAAAAAAGAGGAAAAATTCCCAATGTGTTCAGTGAAGCCAAACCATAATATTAATGCCAAAATTAAAGTTAACATTTATTAATATATCAAAATTAAACCCTAAACAAAATATTAGCAAGTCATATTTAATTATACATAAAAATGATAATATGTAATAACTGGTTATGTTTTTTCTGAGACTGTGAGGGTAGCTTATCATTCAAAAATCAAACAGTTGATTCAACTCATTAACAAAGTAAAAGAAAAACTATACAATTGTCTCAATAGATTCAGGAAAGATATTTTATAAAATTTATTCCCCATTCATGATAATAACGTAACAATCTAAGAATAAAGAAAACTTCTTTAACTGGATAAGTATATGAAAAAAATACTACAGCATATATCATATGTAATTGTAAAATATTTAAAGCTTTTCCTCTGATATAAGCAACAGAGAAGGATGAACACTATCACCACTCCAATTAATTAATTAGTTAAATCAAGTTAATTTTTGTATAATATATTAAACATATCTAACAACTATAAGATTATAATAAAAATTATAAACTATTCACTCTTTCACTTTCAATAGGCAAAACTAGAGTTAATTCTAAAATTTACATGGAAGTTCAAAGGGCTAGAAATAAGCAATATTATACTCTGGAAACAGAAAAATAGAAGAATATGCTATCCCAGAGAGTAAGACTTTTTTAACCTAAGTAAATGAGACATAGTAGTATTGGGGCAGGGTAAATAAACCAATGGAACAGAATACACAGTCCAAAAGTAGAACTGCTTATTTATGGGCACAATGCATGATAAAGTTGGCAGTGTAAAGCATAGAGAATTTGTTTTTAAAATAAATGATTCTAGGTCAATGGGATAGCAATAAGAAAAAAAAAGAAACTTGATCCTTTTCTCAAAAAATACACAAAAATTAAGTCCAGCTGGATTTTAAATCAAAATGTAAATGGTGAAAATATAAAGTTTCTAATCTAGAAGATAATATAGGAGATTAATTTCATGACCTGCTACAGGGAAAGTTTTCTTTAACAGCATATGAAGGAAAAGGATTCATAAATTTCATTAAGGTTAGTAACTTCTATTTATCACAAAACATTATTAATATTATAGAAAGGCAAGAGAAAAAAATAAGAAAGCCATTTGCTGGTAAAGTTTTAATGTTCATATATATAAAGAACCTCTAGAAATCAATAAGAAAAACAGTCATTCCAATAGAAAAGAAAAATAGGAAACTTGAACAGATATTTTTCAAAAAAGACATCTTAAGCCAATAAATATATTAAACATTCTCACCCTTATTAGTAACTTGGAAATACCAACTAAAACTAAAATAATGTGCCACTAAACATCAAAATGGCTGAAATTTAAAAGTTAGACAATTTCAAGAGTTGGGGGAGGATATGGAACCAGGATATTCTCCAACACTGCTGGAGAAAAGCGAGTTTGCCATTACCTAGCAAAAAATGAACATACTCGTGACTACCAATGTCTTAGGAATCCTGCTCCAAAGTATATACCAAAGAGAAATGTGTGCATATATGCACTAAATACATGTAACAATGATAAAAGTTTATTCATATGAATTTCCATATGAATACATTTTATTCATTTAGACAAAACTAAACAACTGAGTGAAAAATCAGAATAGTGGTTACCATTATGGGGGTGAGAAGGAAAAATAGTTAGCGGGGTCCTGATGGGGCAGGGGGTTTCAGGGGTGCTGGTAATGTTCTATTTTGTGATCTGAGGGGTGATTACCCGGCATTTGCTTTGTGATAATTAGTGAGCAGAATATGTTCAGCATATTACTGTATGTATACTATACTTCAATAAAAAAATATAAAACCAAAATAACAAAAATAGGAAAAAAGTCACTTAACCAGACAATGGAAGTGAAGGATTTAAATTCAGGTCTGCCTAACTCTAAAGCCTGTAAGTGATTAATCGTCACTCAGGAGAACAGTTCAAGTAATGAAAGCTTGGTTCATATTCAAATTTGTTGAACAAATATATTACTAATGCCCAGGAAGTCTATATTAATGAATAGTGAAAATGAAAGTTTCAGTAAAAGCCTGTAAATTAACTGTGTTGTTACACTATCTCCTATTCTCAATTCTGATTTCATTTATAATCTGTGCCATGAAATTTGATAATTATTTCCCATGAATTCATTTTGCCCACTGGACTCACTTGTAAATTTCTGGAAACCACTAGACATATTTAAAAGGGTTTTAATTTTCCACGGCACCTAGTTCTGAGCAAAACAGACATGCATGACAAATACTTTTGGTGTAGTACAATTTCAAAAAAAAAATGGATACATGTATATTGTTTTTTCTACTTTCTCTTCCTTGCTGCTACCAGGATAATCAGTTGCTGTACTTTTTCTGGAAAAGAATGCTCCTCTTATCTTGTTCACTAAATGTATACACTGTGCCTAGAACAGTGCCAGCATCTACATGAATGAAGCTTAGTACTTACCCAACAATTCAGTCACACATGCCACGGTTCTGCTTCTCCACCAACTTAGAACACACTCCCCTGTCCATCTTTCTATTGCAATTCTCCCCATTCCTCAAGAGCCAAATCGAGCCCAGGCTTCTCTACAAAGTCTCCTTCACTCTTTCCAGTCAGACCCAAATGCCTTGCCTTGCATTGAAGCGGCGATTTCTTTGTATCCCTGTCACAGCATGTGTGATGCTCTCCTCATATTATACTCAGTGTGTACATGTCTCTCTCTACAACTCTAAGCGGACAATGTGAGGAAAGCAAGGGTGAACAAACAGGCGCTAACATTTTTTTAAATAGCTACTATGTCTCAGACTTTGAGCAGACAGTCACCTTGGCTCTCAAAAGTTAGACAATGTGACCAGGGTGACCCACCCAGAAAGCAGGCAAGCTCTTATTTGTACCCAGGTCCCTCTGTCTCTGCAGTCAATTCCCTTTCCAATCTCCATGGCATCTACTGAGCACTGTGTCTATCTTATCTATCTGTGGTTTTTACAGCTCCTTGTCCAGTGTCCTCCACATAGGAGGTCCAGAAAGCTTTGTAAATTTGAATATTCTGTTGGTTCTTCAGTTGCAAATATTGAATTTCCCAGAAAGATGTCTGATTCTAGATGAGAAGAATGCGGATTAGCATATGGAGATATTAAGTCGGTCAGTTTTTGTACAAGTCTCAGAAAAATAAATCTATCAAAATTCTCTTCTATATATCTCATTGTATGCATCATTCAAATATGCTTTCTATATAAGACATTGATGAAGTTGTGTTTAAAACAGTGTAGTTGTCAACCAACTGCTTAGATCAATAGAAGGACCTAAAAAAGACTTCAGGTAAAATGGCAATCAAAAGCAGACACTAAAATATAATACTTTGGACTTTTCTTCATTTGCTCTTATCTAATTCTCTTGTGCTTGTTTTCTACTTTATATCCTTGCTTTGTTATGCTCAGTGTATCTATTTTTAAAGACATAGCTGTGATTCACAAGGGATAACATTTTTTTAACCCTTTAAAAATATAGTTTTGTGATTTTTTATTATTATATGGAAGTATTTCTATCCTTTCTTACTGAAGTCATTGAATCTGTGAATGTCACAGATGGCAACACATTTTACATCTAAAAATTATTGCAATGGGAAGAATATTATTGCTTTCTCTACTTTGTTTATTTTCATCATGTAAAGGCTTTATCTACGGGATCATGCCTATACTCTGATAGACGACAGCAATATAAATAGAGATGTGTGTATCTTCCTATCACCAAAAGTACCAGTGACATTACAGCACAATAAGTACCACATCCCCCAAACCCAGCCCATTATTTAGCACACATGCCATCTCCTAAGGAATTATGAAATATATCATGATTTTCAATTAAAATTTCATATTTAATCTTTCAAAAATATAATTTAAATTCAGGTTGCCTATAAAGAATAGTTCTATAGAGATTTATGTTGTCAGTAAATAGCCTATTTTTTTCATAAGAAAAAGAGAAAAACTTTTTCAGATAAGAATTTAAAGCCAAACGATTATTTATAGCATTTCACACAGAAGCTGGACATTGGCCGTGGCCCTTGGACAAACAAGGTTGTCTCTGCACACAGGCAAGGTGAACTTGTTTTTGGAAGCCTTCTTTCATAGGAAGATTGGCGTGGGGCACTATATTATATCAGCAAAGTAAACAAACTTTAGTAATTTCCCTTCTGGCAGAACTAACCTAACCAATCAGTAATAGGTCATCTGGCATCATGAATCGGTTCTAAGGGAGTCTTTCTTAGCATACAGGGACATTTGCTAGACTTAATTAGCATCCATTCTACTTTTCCTTATTTCAAGAAATGGGTCAATGCATTAGTTTAAAATATCTGATTTTATGAGTGCATTTCATGTATTTTATGTATGCATGTATTTTATGAGTGTCATTACTTTAACTTTTGGAATTATACTTCATTATAGCTAGAAATACAGCTTAAAATAAAGATGCATACAAATAGTAGCTCTTAGCAATCTCAAATTTAGGAAGGGGAATTGACAAATAACTTTTAAAAAATGATCACAAAGAAAAATTATCATATATACATATGTAATTTAAACATGTTTGATACACTGCTTATTCATTCACGGCATACTCTAAATCATGATTGATAGTGCCACTTGAAATATTTTGACAGGCTTTTCATGGGGTTTGGCCAGCCATGGTTATGAAACCGCAACTCATTTAGCCAAAGCAGTACTCTTTGCTTCTCTCAGCAACTTGCGAGCTTATATCCCTGGATGGTACAGCCAAGATACTGTATATGAAAATCATTGCCAGAGGTGTACTGAAAAGACTACTAAAATATAAATAAAGCGATCTGAATTCTAGGCCTAATTCTGCCACTTACTATAAAACATGAATTTCTTTTCTCTCACCACAAGCTCAGTTTATTCATCTCTTAAAGAAAAATGCAAAAGATCCCTGTAGCTCTAATTTTCCATAACAATAACTGGGCATTTGGTAATGAATCCAGCTAGATGCTGTGCAGAATGTTGTTTTCATGATCAGTAGATAATCAGAGAAATTTTCATGTTGAGTAAATAGATCATATTTGATTGTTGATATTGTCCTTATTTATGGCACTATGGTTTGTTAGATTATCTGTCTTGAACATTTACAGGGTCTTCTTTCAACTAAAAGGTAGAATGAGTTTTTTGAGGTCAAGTTTAAAATTGTCAGAGGTTATCCAGAGATAAATAACAACTAGAAAAATAGAATAAATTCACGTTCATCATCTCCTATAATTTTTTTCCATACCAATCTTGTTGGACTTGTGAATGTTAAGTTAAAGAATCACTTACCCAGCAACTAACTTTAACGTTCTAAGAAGCCAATAGGGGTTTACACATTTCATTGTTTGAACTGAAACTAAAATCACACTGACATTTTTCCATTTTTAGTTGAAGGCATGTGCTTTAATATTTTCTGATAGGATGGGCTCAGATATGACTCCTGAGTATTTATAAGATATTTTTCTACAGCTAATGTTTTTTTTTTTTAACAAATTCATTTTATCACTTATGCCATTCAAAGCAAAAGAAGATGTTTCAAATAAGTATAAATTTGAACCAGCTGGTGATCTTTTCAGGATTGGATGAAAGCCACCTTCCTAGTAGGTTAGGAATAGAGTAACAGAAGTCACTGTACTGCAGGCTGAGCACCCCCAGAGGTGTGAGTGATTCTTAGCTTTGGAGCCTTCATGTGGTCATAGTCAAATGTCCCTACATTCTTCTAAAAGATAAAATAATATTCTTGACAGGAGAAAGTAAGTACAGTAATTTATTTTTAGTTAAGCAAATAATAAATCAAGTACATTTAGTATTTTTTAAATGCTATTGAATAATTATACTGCTAACCTGTTTAAAATTTTTGTGAAATACTTGATGCATATAAAAGATTGTATGTAGTGTTAAACATCACAAAACATAATGATAAATAGACACTCATTAAAATGCTATCCAATTCAGTAGAACTTTCCTAGTAAAATTGAAGCTCTCTAGACCTCTCATGATCTCATTTCCCTGGCTCTTACTCAGCCCCTCTCCAGAGTGAATCTCTAAGTGAATATTGTGTTTATCATTATGGTTTTGCCACATCATATGGTTTTACCACATGTGTATGTATCCCTAAGCATCTTATATTTATATATTTTGAAACTTTATATACATGATATTTATGTATTCAACAAATACCAACTGATTTCCTTCTCTGCACCAGGCACTGTTTTGGATGTGGGGGATGTCATGAGATTAAAATAATGAACCTGTCTTCATGGACCCTACATGCGAGAGAGGAAACAGACAATAAACAAGCAAATAAGTAAAATATAATGTGTCAGATGATGATAAGTGTTATAGAGAAAAATAACACAGGATTAAAGGGATTAAGCAATCAAGCAGGGTCTCTCTGAGGTGGAATATTTAAGTAAAGACAGAAGGGAAAGAGAGAATAAGCCCAGGTGGCAATGTTGAGAATTGGGTACCAAATGGAGGGAAAAACAAGTGCAGGGACCCTGAGAGGGAGCAGGCATGGCAGGTCTGAGGAACAGCAGGAGGCAAGGTGTCTGGAGCCGAGAGATGTTTATATGTACATCTGTGCGTGTGTGTATGTGTGCGTGTGCGTGTAGGGAAAGTGAGGGGGAGGGGAGTGGAAATGTAGCACGTTATCAGATCCTAAGGACCTTATAGATTGTTATAAACAACACATCAAGTTGTTTTTTTTAAATTGAATTGAAATTCACATAACATAAAAGTAACTATTTTAAAGTGTGCAGTACTTTAAAATGGCGTCTAGTACATCCATAACGTTGTGCAACCACCAGATCTGTCTAGTTCCAAAATATTTTCATCACCTCAAAAGAAAACTCCATACCCATTAAGCAATCACTCCCTATTTCCCTGACCCTGCAATCTGCTTTCTATTTCTATGAATTTACCTATTCTGGATATTTCTACAAATGGACTCATATAATATGAGACCTTTTGTGCTTGGCTTCTTTTGTTTATGTTTTCAAGGTTCATCTATATTACAGCAAGTATCATACTTCATTCCTTTTTATGGCTAAGTGATAGTCCATATTCCCTATTTTTTTAATCCATTAATCTGTTGATGGATATTTAAGATGTTTCCACCTGACTCTTGTGAATAGTGCCGCTGTGAATATCTGTGTTCAAGTGTTTGTGTGAACACATGTTTTCAGTTCTCTTTGGTAAATACCAAAGAGAGGAGTTGCTGGGTCATATGGCAATTATAGGTTTTACTTTTAGAGCAGTGGTCCCCAACATTTTTGGCACCAGAGGCTGGTATCAATTTTTTCAGATGGTGGTCTGGCAGAGGTGGGGGGAGGTGGAGCTCCAGCCGTGATGTGAGCGATGGGGAGAGGATATAATGCAGAAGAAGCTGTAAATGCAGAAGAAGCTTCCATCACTGGCCCTCTGTTCACCTCCTGCTGTGTTGTCAGGTTCCTGTTTCATGGAAGACAGTTTTTCTACAGATAAGGGGGTGGGAGTGGGGGTGGGGGAAGGGGACCGAGCTCAGGCGATGATTCCCGACCCAGTTCCTCACAGGCTACAGACCAGTACCAGGCCTCTGCCCCAGGGCTGGGGACCACGGTTTTAAAGGAACCACCAAACTCTCTTCCATAGTGAGCCACACAATTTTACATTCCCATCACCAATATGAATTAGGGTTTCAATTTATCAACATCCTCACCAACATTTGTCATTTTTCTTTTTTTTATTATTATTATTATTATGACCATCCTGATGGGTGTGAAGTGATATCTTATTGTGGTTTTGATTTTCATTTCCCTAATGACTAATGGTATTGAGCATCTTTTTATGTACTTATTGGTTATTTGTATTTCTTCTTTGAATTAAGGTCTATTCAGTCTTTTTATTTTTAATTGGGCTTTCGGTCTTTTTGTTGTTAAGTGGTAAGTATTCTTCATGTATTCTGGATTCTAGATCTTTATCAGATATATGATTTCCAAATACTTTCTAAGAAATGCTATAAGTTATCTTTTCACTTTCTTGATAATGTTCTTTGGTGTAGAAAAGTTAAGCACATGATTTAATTAAGAGAGAGTGGGCAGACATTGAACAGAAGAGTGAGATGGTCTACATTATGTTTTTCAAGGCTCTCTCTGGTTGCTATGTTCAGAATAGAATATAGGCCACTTCCAGTGCCAACCAAGATAGAATAAGCCTATCTCTCCCACTGATAACAAGAAAAGCACTGTGTAGAATACAAAAAGCGACTCTGTGGAGACTCTGCATAGTGAACAATAGCAGGCAAACTGAAGCCTGATTCCAAAACTTGAATAATAATTTGAAATGGGTGTATGTTTCACATTTTTGCCCTCATTGGCTTTGGCCTGAGCATAGATCAAGTCCCCTGACTACACATGGGACACCGACAGCAAAAACTCCAAGTGAAGCTATCTCTTGCTAGCCAGAGGACCTGACAGAGAGTGCTTAAGGTATCCACAGATATGGGGTGGTTTTTCTGTTTGTTTGTTTTTTTTTTTAATTTAATTTTATTTTCCATCCCTACTCTGAAGCCAGCCTCAACCATAGGGCTACACATCCATATTTTCAGTGTGAGTGCTTTAAAATGTAAGAGCAGATCTTTCTGTCCATAGGAACCAGGAAAAGGAGCTTCTGTTGTATGAAGAAGGTGGAGGGGAATCCTTCTTACATATTTCTCTCTTTTCTCTTGCTGCTTCTCCCTGAAGACAGCCTCAGTTATTTGAAACTGTAAACAAAGTAGAAAGCTAAAACTCTATGAGAATCCCATCTTCCAGACAAGGAAAAGAAACTCATGTTTCCCAAAGATTTTAAGAAAAAAAATTACGGAGCGGAGAGAGCTGTATATGAACTTGCGTGAGTACCAGAATCATCTCTAACCTATGCATATGCAGAAGAAACTCAAAGAAGAATAGCAAAGGCTTTGAGAACTGAACTACCATATAAACTACTGTCCAAGTCCCAGCCTAAACTCTGAGTAGTACTTGCACTGGAGAGACCTAATTACCATAGCCAAAGCTTTGAAAAATGATCTAACATTGAAACCACTGCCTACAGAAGGCAAAAACTCAACAGGTGGTCTGAACCTGACTGAGAGGAGTGCCTGCTAAAAACAAAACAAAAGAAACACTCCCTGGAGGATTTTAATAAAACCTTGAGTCTCAAAACAAAATATTTTAAAATGTTTACAGTAAGGTCAAAATTGTTTGACACACAAAGAATCAGTGAAATCTTATCCATTCTCAAAGGAAAAGACACTTAGATGCCAATCCCAAAATTATCCAGATGTTGGCATTTACAGACGAAAACTTTAAAGTGTAAGTTCTAACCATCCTCCAGGAGGTAACGGTAAACGCTCTTGAAAACAATGGAAAGATAAACATTCTCAGCAAATTACCCAAAATGTAACAGTTTAAAATAACAAACATTTATTATCTCGCACAATTTCTGAGGGTCAAGAATATGAGAGTTGCTGAGCTGGATGATACTGGAGCAGGGACTCTTATGAAGCTGCAGCCAATATTTTGGAGGAAAAGAGCTCAATGGAAATTTTAGAACTTAAAAATGCAATATTTGAAATTAAAAAATTTAATGAGTGGTAGTAGAAGAATGAATATGATAGAAGAAAGAGACAGTGAAATTGACAATAGATCATGAAGTTATACAATCTACAGAACAAAGAGGACAAAAATATTGAAAAAAATTAACAGTCTTAAGGACTTGTGGAATAATATTAAAGGCTCTAATATTTGTGTCATTAGAGTCTCAGCAGAAGAGGAGAAAAAGAAAGGTACAAGAAAAAAATATATTTTTAGGAATAATTGTTGCAAACTTCCCAAATTTAGTGAAAGACATAAATTTGCAAATTCAAAATCTCAAATAGCCCTCATAAGAAAAACTCAAAGACAACCTCACCCTGATAGACATATCATAATCTGAGTAATAAAAGAAAAATCTTGAAAGCAAGCATAGAAATCCAACACTTGATTTACAGAACATCAACAATTTGAGTCACTGTGGATATCTCATCAGAAACCATGGGGGCTGTATGACTGTAAAGCAAAAGATAATTACACCAACCCAATGTACAGTTCAAAGCAGATGGATAGCATACAAAATACAAAGTAAAAAGTGTATATTCATACATCCAGAAACTTAATATGCTCTATCTAGTTATTTCTAGGTTCATCTAAACATGGGAAATATTTGATATAAATATTAATACTTTATACTTAAACATTTTGTTATAAAGCCACTAATATCGTACACTCCCACAAATCTAAGCATCATTGTGTGACCATGTAAACCAAAGCCTTCCTAGAAAATTTATTTCTTAAAAAGTTCCTGTACAATGAGGCAACTATAAAAAATATACTTTTCAGAATTGAGGAAGATTTATAGGTAGTATAAGGTTCTAAATAAAAATATTGAGTGATAGAGAAAGTATTCCAGATATAACTATTCTGATTCGCAAAGGTTTTTAGACTAGGAAAAACAGGAGTTTTTTGATTGCTTATATTGTTGAGTAATTTCTGTTTATTTTATTTTATTCAGGGTCTCATGTTTCTTTTTTATTTTTGTTTTTAATTGGCATATAATAATTTTTAATTATGTTGTACATATTAATAAGGTACAGTGTGATGTTTCAAGAAACGTATACATTGTGTAATGATCAAATCAGGGTAATTAGCATATCTATCACCTCAAACACTTGTCATTTCTTTGTGATGAGGACAATAATGCTTCCAATCTTTACTTTCTAACTACTTCATTTAACTTATTTTTGACTTTTTCAGATATTGTCTCTTAATTACAAGATTTGTAACTGTACAGTCAAAGTGGATCACATGTAAATTATAAATATTAATATGCATGTGTAGAAACAAAAGGCAGCATTGAAAATTTATTTGAGTTCAATACAAGTCTAAACTTTGGAATCACGTTAAGTGTAGTAGCCAAATTAATATGGAACACTCTTGTTGGATGAGGATGTGTAAAGGAGGTGTCTAATTTTTGACTTTATGTTGTATAATCAGTTTTCTAATCTTGTGTGTGTTTCTAAATGATTATAGTTCATCACTGCCCTAAGTACATACCAATTGCTGTGCATGCCATAATCCAAACAGAATGTTCATATCAAAGCCCCAGAGAGAAAACTGTTTAGTTCCCAGGAGAATATAGAAAGTTAAGAAAGTCAAACATTAAAGTTAAATTTAAAGTGAATATTTAAAGATTTAACAGTTAAATCTAAATTTTTTTAAAAAATTTTTTATTGTGGTTAGATTATTTAACATGAGATCTACCTTTCTACACCTTTAAGCATATAGCACATTATTGTTGGCGACAGTTACAATGTTGTATAGCAGATCTTTAGAGTTTATTAATCTGGCTTAACTGAAACGTTATGTCCATTAGTAACTTTCCATTTCCTTCTCCCCAACTCCTGGAAAACCTCATCCCACTCTGATTTTATGAATTTGACTATTATAGATACCTCATATAAGTGGAAATAATGCAATATTTGTTTTTCTGTGACTGGCTTATTTCACTTAGAGTAATGCACTCAAGATTCATCTATGTTGGCATATATTGCAGAATTTCCTTCTTTCTTAAGGCTGAATATTCCACTGGATGATATACCACACTTTTTTTTTATTTCAGCATATTATGGGGGTACAAATGTTTAGGTTACATATATTGCCCTTGCCTTTCTTTATCCATTCATTCATAGGTGGATACTTAGGTTGTTTCTGCATCTAGGCTATTGTGAATAGTTCTGTAATGAATATGGGTAATGCTAATCTCTTTGAGAACTTATTTCTGTTTTCTGTTTGAAATAATTACCCAGAAGTGGGGTTGCAGCATCATGTGGTAGCTCTATTTTAAATTTTTTGATGAACCGCCATACTGTTTCCCTTAGCAGCTGCACCATTTTATATTCCCATCAACAGTATACAAAGGTTTCAAATTCTCCATATTCTCACCAATGCTTGTATTTTGATTTTTGCTTTTTGTTTTTTGTTTTGGT
>CAUYRT010104516.1:0-14740 GCA_963574885.1 Lepilemur ruficaudatus | reverse complement strand
AAAAATAGAAAAAAAATTAGCTAGACAACTGAAACTATATATAGAAAAAATTGGCCGGGCGTGGTGGCGCATGCCTGTAGTCCCAGCTACTTGGGAGGCTGAGGCAGGAGGATCGCTTGAGCCCAGGAGTCTGAGGTTGCTGTGAGCTAGGCTGACGCCACGGCACTCACTCTAGCCTGGGCAACAGAGCGAGACTCTGTCTCAAAAAAAAAAAAAGGAGAACTCAGGGTTTGTTTTCTACTCTAAGTTTCTGTCTGTGGTTCTTTTTTCTGTTCACTTTTAATTACTCTACTATCTCTAACAGTGAAAGATTGTATTAAAAAAAGTTGTCAATGAATTTTCTTACTAATAAAGTTCATCATAATTTCTTAATATTATGTAAAACCCAGTCTTCATTTGAATTTTCCTGCTGTCTCCAAAACTTTTTTTTCTTTTTTTAATTCTGAGATTGCGTTATTTAATAAATGAAGCTGCCTTGGTCTTCAGTCACATATGCGAAAGTCTCAAGGCTCACTGGCTAGATATGAACGAGGGATGCTGACCACAAGGGACCAGCCCGTGGGTAGGACAGCGGCTAGAACTCCTTCGCCTTGTTCTGAGAAGGAGTGTGACCCAAGCTCGACCCGTCAGATTCTTTCCACTGGGAGTATAAACATGACCTGAACGACCTCACAGACTGAAGACGGTTGGAGCCTATTCTGCCGGCAGCTTCTGATGAAACTGTCCGCTGGTTGCTGCTCCCTAGATCCTTGCGGAAGCCCCAGTTCCTGTCTTTCCCCAGACCGCGTTAGTTCAGTCTTCCTTCGATTCTGTTTCTGTTAGCCACACTGGTTTCTGTAGCTGGCCACCAAAGAAGCCAAATTAAGAGAGGGTTTCCCTCCCCCGGTGCTAGGAACAATACAGAATCCTCTACCAGGAATCATTTCTTTGATTCTTCAGTACAATCACAGGCAGGAGACTGCAAATTATGAATCCATTTTACAGATGGAAAAGCTGAGTTCTAGAGATGGAAAGTCACCTTCTCCAGGCCATAACAGCTCGGAAGGGGTAGAGCCATGACTCAGATCGAGGTCTGTTGGACGTCTAAGTTCATATTCAAAACCAATACGAACATAATGCTTTCTCACAGAAACAATCATAATGAAAAGTCACACATGCACAGGGGCTACGGGGGCCCACGAGAGGGAAGCGGTTAACTCAGCTTGCGAATCGAGGGGGAGCATGCTGCCAAGCTGAAACCCAGAGGATCAAGCGCCACAGGAGAGGGGACACCTGAGCTGAGTCGTAAAGAATGCATGAGTTCACCGGGCAGCGAAGGTAGGAAGGGCACTCCAGGCACAGGGCGTATCAGCCAGACCCATCTTTCTGTGAGTCTCTGCACATTGAAGAAGCCACATGTTAGCTGCGGGTGGCTTAGCACCGATCAGGCCGTGGCCCATCTGACTCTGAGAGGATACCTTTGTGCTAGAAACGGGGTTTGCCTTGCTTCTGAAGTCCAAGCCCCGCCGGACTCTATCCCAGGCCCAGCAAACAGGTCCCCGTCTCATTTCTCACTGTTTTCCCGCGACCCACCCCGGTGCTTCCTTCGGCCTAGGTGTCCGATCATCACCTCTCTGAGGCTACAGTCCCACGAGGGGTCATCGTAATGACGTCACGTTTACACAGCATATGAAAAGGACTAACACGTACAGTCCTGGAGGACAGAGGCTCTCCAGGCACCCCCGTCAACGCGCACCGTGAACTGGGACAAAAATCTAGGGATGCTCAGTGCCATGAAACGGACCATCCCAGACTCGTGGCACAGAGACCTTTTGTTTCCGTCCTTTTGCAAAAAGGATAATACCGTTTGCCTTCTGCATGCTCACCTCGAGTGATTTTACCGAGATCTCAAGTTGAAGGCCAAGGGGAACATTTCAGCTTCAGAACCCAGGCTTTTTGCACAGGCCACATGTCTCAGAGACAAACCCTGCACAGCTTGATCAGTGTAATTTGTTAAGAAGAGAATTTGTTTGGGGAGGTTTTGCGCCGCTGCCATTTGGGCCCCTCCCAGTAGCATTTTTTCCCCTTTCTGGCTTCCCCCAACCACTTGTCGGGGATGACAGATCATCACGCCACAACTACACGAGAAAGATGGCTTGTGTGGGACGTGGGCTGTCAGCCGACGGCAACACATGGTGCCACAGGGCACAGCACTGGAGCTGCTCCAAACGCGCCGTCCTCTGCATAGTCACTCGTGTTTAGGTGGCCGCTGTCGTCACCTGGCGGGATTTATTCATCGGTGGCATGAGGGCTGATCTGCCAGGTAAGTGGCGATTTGAATCCTGGCTCCAGAGGCGGCTGGTCTTGGAGCCCCGGGCCGGCTGCTCAGCCCCGTGTCTCTCCCGTCTCTTGCCCCACGCTCCGGAGACATGAGACGTGTTTTACACACGCCAGACACAGTGGAGGGCGCGCGGTTCAGTCACCTGTGAGTGGCGCAGTGATGATTAGCATAGCATCACTGCTCTACGCGCAGGACTGAAATCGAGGCATTGATTTCATTGGGAATAGTTTTAAAATTTTAACTGTAAGGCCCGGCGCCATGGCTCACGCCTGTCATCCTAGCACTCCGGGAGGCCGAGGCGGGAGGATCACCTGAGCTCAGGAGTTTGAGACCAGTCTAAATAAGAGTGAGACCCCGTCTCTACTAAAAATAGAAAGAAATTAGCTGGACAACTAAAAATATATGTAGAAAAAAAAAGTTAGCCGGGCATGGTGGCATGTGCCTGTGGTCCCAGCTACTCGGGAGGGTGAGGCAGGAGGATCGCTTGAGTCAGGAGTCTGACGCCACGGCACTCTAGCCCGGGCAACACAGTGAGACTGTCTCAAAAAAAAAAAAAAACGCTACAAAATTGTCCGATTTTAACACAGAATGGGAAAATAGCATGAAAGAAATGCTCTTTCCTACCAGTTAGGAATTTTTCTCCCCAATTGAGGACATTTTCTGGTTTGTTTTGTTTTCTAGGGCCTTTGCTGTGTCTGAGTGATGTCTTCAGAGAAGGTGAATTGGGCAAGGACCGCTCAATCCTTTTGCATTCCGAACGGTGCTGAGCTTGTGAGTGGAGGCCGGTGAGGGCTAAGTCACCACGCCTCACTCCCGGTTTCGTTTAGTCACTGTGGGTGGTTTCAGGCCCTCACTGCAGCCACACGCCTAAGCAGATTTCTATCGGGTCCTCAGCCGCATCCTGCACAGGGAGATACCTGCTTGTAATGACCTTGCGACGCAGGCGTGGTCTCGCTTTGTAATGCACGCTGAAGGCTAATGCGTAATTCAGGTGCGTTTCACCTTCTCCGAGTACACCACTTTCTCCGAGCTACCATGCAAGGCCTGTGGGAGTCCGGGGTGCTCCCTTTCATCTCTGGGAGGCAGCAGCCTTGGAGAAGTCCCAGGGGAAGCGCCACATGCTTCTCCCGTGTGCTCCACTGCCAGGAATGCCCTTCCTCATTTCTGGATTTCCAGACAGGGCTAGAACCAGAGAGCGTTTCCAGGTGAGCCTGTAGGAACCTGCCCCCTCCGGCAACATGACTCTTTCTGAGTTCTCTAGAAGGGCTGGAGGCTTAGGAGCAGAAAGGCCTTGCTGTGACCTGCCAGCAAGGGGAGAGAGTGCAGTGCCAGGTCACGTGAGTCCCACGCGCCTGCCTTTTCCCTCGCTAACAGCCTGTGCCCCTCCTCCCTGAGGCAAGCGGGGCCCTGCTTAGGGAGGGATGGAGAGGGGAGGCAGGGGGGGCAAGTCGTGTAGGGAGGTCACAGCTGGGGACGGTGAATGGAAGACAAACGACCAGATCTTCCACCCAGGGCAGAGGGGACGAGGTCAGACCCAAGCGAGACAATCCCAAGCCTTCCAAGTTCAAAGCCCGTAAATCACTTTCTAGAAGGTTCCACCCACCGAACATGCGGTAGAGGCAGCCTCTGCTAGTTAAAACGTCAAGATCGTCGACACTTACAGGGGGGTCTGCAGTACATGTTAACACTGGTAATCCTCCAGCAACCCCCAAAGGCGGTAGGGACCACCACCAGCTCCGTTTACAGGGGAGGACACAGGCCCAGAGGATGCCGGAGCCACACTGCCAGTGAGTGAGAGACGGGATCTGAACCCGGGAACGACGGTCAAGCTCCGTTCTCGGCGTATTTGGCAATGGGGGTGTCAGGCAATGCTGGAGACAGTTTTTTTTTTTTTTTTTTGAGACAGAGTCTCACTGTGTCCCCCGGGCTAGAGTGCCGTGGCGTCAGCCTCGCTCACAGCAACCTCAGACTCCTGGGCTCAAGCGATCCTCCTGCCTCAGCCTCCCGAGTAGCTGGGACTACAGGTATGCGCCACCATGCCCGGCTAATTTTTTCTATATATATTTTTAGTTGTCCAATTAATTTCTTTCTATTTTTAGTGGAGACGGGGTCTCGCTCTTGCTCAGGCTGGTTTCGAACTCCTGACCTTGAGTGATCCTCCCACCTCGGCCTCCCAGAGTGCTGGGATCACAGGCGTGAGCCACCGCGCCCGGCCTGTAGACCTGTATCTTTTTGTTGCCCTGCAGTCCTGTCTTTCTCTCCTCAATCAACCTCACTCTCGTGCTCGCCTGGCTTTGGTGTGTCTGGTCATTCTCCGGCCACAAGCGCGCTAAGAACCGGCATTTTCGCACTGAAACCCGACAGATCCTCAAAGATGGAGGCCGCTAACTACCTGTCCGGAAATTCAGCGTAGTCTGAGCCACTTAGGAGGTCACGGGTAGTATCGAGGCCCCAGGCTCTGGGAGGTTGTGGTGGGAGTGGGGTGGTTGGGCAAAGCCCCGGCCGACTCAGGCACCCCCCCCCCAGGGAGCCTCTGCTGAGCCTGCGTAGGGGGAATCAGTTATTTCTCTGGGCTTTTAAATCACGTTCCTCCATGAACTTTGCTGTCCTCTTGTTATTGTAAATCTCCTGCTCTCTGATAGCTTTAAAAATAACTCATCGTTACCTAGTCACAGACATTTTATCTTTTACTTTATCACGCTATATTTGCATTAAAAAATTTACTCAATGAACATTAATGTTCATTATAGGAAAAAAAATAAGACATATAAAAAGGAAGACAACATAAATCATTCCTACAGAATCATTCTGCCTAGAGATGAACTACTAGTCACATTTTAAACTTTCTATCCATACAGTGTATTTTACAAAATTGCTATCATGTTGCATGCACTGTTTGTGGTCTGATTCTTTCACTTCGAATACCTAGGGGGTGTCTTTCCCTGTCAATAAATCTCTCTCTCCACCGGTCTGTCTTCACGTGTTGCGTATACTCGGTGCTCTTAAAAAAATGAGTGCCAGTGTCTAAGGACGGGACACGTCTCAAAACCAGCCCAGGTAGAGTTCAAAGGCCCCGGCTTTGCAGCAACTCTGACAACGAGGCAGCAGTTTTGCCTGCAATGCGCACTCCCTCCTGGAGTTTCCCATGGACGCAGAGAGACGTCCTCAGCCCGGAGTGTCCCGGACAATGCTCAGGGTACCACTGAGCGGTCACAGGCAGTCTTAGGACGTGGCAAAGCGGGCTTGGGAAGAGGAGGAGGAAAAGAAGGGAGGAGGAGAGGAAGATGATAAAAAGAAAAGACAAGGTAAAAGCAAGAGGCGATCAGAAGGACAAGGATAAGGGAGCATGAAGACGCAAGGATCCCGGCTTTGCGGGGGACTTGGGGCGGTACCAGCCTGAGCCGCCTCGGGTCGCCCTCCCTGGAGGCCGTTGGAGCTCCTCCTGCCCACCTGTGCCAAGGCCAGCTCGCTCGCTCCCGGAAAGCTTACATCTGGGCTTCGTTACCGAGGAGGCTCATGCATTTGCAGAAGATAATTCAGGGCAGAGAGATAACGACCCCCAGCTTGGAGAAAGTCCTCCCCAGAGACCCAGGGGTGGGGGTTTCGCCTCACACGGAAGCAGAGAACTGCCCAAATCAGTCACGGTCCCTAAGCAAACTGTGGTGCGTCTCTGCACGCTTAGGTCACACCCATATTTAGCGCAGACCTGCAGGATTTTATAACTGGGGAAAAGACAAAGGTTCCATCCTGAGGTCACAGAGGGACAACTACCTGCCTCCGCCTTACATGTCTCCCTTCCCTGTGCAGAAGCAGCGTCTGTCTCTGGGCTGCTCCCTGTGTCCGTGGGGACACAAGCCAGGGATTTATTAGCTGCTCAAACCCGTAGGAGCTCAGTGCTTAGCTCCGGAGGAAATGAGACCATACGAGTCAAACGTCCCGCCCAGCGCCTGCCACGGGTTTACCCCACGTGTCAATAGACAGAAAACTTCTTGAGAGCAAAGCCGTATTTTTCTGTTTCACGAACCCTCCAATTTTAAAAACAATAGTATTTTCTAAAGTTTGCACAATGTTTTGCAAAATCGTTTTGCATCCTCGCCCTCTCTTTAATTCCCAGAACCAACTTGGGTGAGACCACGTGCAGACAATGTGAGTGAGACTCAGCCCCCTGCACCCCCCTCGTCTGGCCTGGACCGTCGCCACGGCTTCCTGACCATCCTGCACCGGTCTGTCCGAAACACGGCAGCCAGTGAGTCCGTTTTAAATAGAAATCAGAGCTGGGCGCGGTGGCTCACGCCTGTCATCCCAGCACTCTGGGAGGCCGAGGCGGGCGGATCGCTCAAGGTCTCCTGAGTTTGAAACCAGCCTGAGCAAGAGCGAGATCCCGTCTCTACTAAAAATAGAAAGAAATTAGCTGGACAACTAAAAATATATATATATAAAAAAAAAACTAGCCGGGCATGGTGGCGCATGTCTGTAGTCCCAGCTACTGGGGAGGCTGAGGCAGGAGGATTGCTTGAGCCCAGGAGTTTGAGATTGCTGTGAGCTAGGCTGACGCCACGGCACTCTAGCCCGGGCAACAGAGTGAGACTCTGTCATTCATTCATTCATTCATTCATTTGTTCATAAATAAACAAATAGAAATCGGATGATTATGTTCTCAACCGCTTCCCCCACCCAGCCTGTGCACCCAGGGTCCACTTGGGCTG
This sequence comes from Lepilemur ruficaudatus, assembly GCA_963574885.1. NCBI lineage: Eukaryota > Metazoa > Chordata > Mammalia > Primates > Lepilemuridae > Lepilemur > Lepilemur ruficaudatus. The sequence continues at coordinate 7,714 of CAUYRT010104516.1, read as the reverse complement.
GAACAGACATCCCAGGAGATGATTCCCACCTTATGTCCTGCAGGTCTTTGTCATGCCACCCTCTTTGAGACTCCTGCCCTGACCCCCTTTTACAACTGCAGCCCTGGTTCCGCTCACCCTCCCTCTTCCTCCTAATGTGGTTTTCTTCGTAACCCCCTACGTAAGACACCTCACACAGTTACTTCATTTAGTGCCAGCCTCTTCCCACTGGGCTGTACGCTCCACGAGAGCAGGATTTTGTCGTTTTCTTTGGCATCGCCAGCATCTAGCCCAGGGCCAGACACATCACAGGTACTCCGTAGCTACCGATCAGACGGATAAGTAAACGGATATCACGCAGGCAAATCCAGAGCTAGAGCAGGCCAGAGCACAATGTGGGCGCCCAGTAAATAACGAATGAAAGAAGGAAGGAAGAAATGATGCCCCACACCTTGGCGTAGCTCCTTCCAGACATTTTCTCAGTGCTTATAGATTTATGTGTGTTTATAAAACATATCAACTTAGGGAAAAAAAAAAACACTTAATCTGATAGCTTGAACTTCTCTCCATGGCATAAGTAGTAATCAAGTACACGGGGGCTGGGTGTGGTAAAGTCTGCCTGTCATCTTAGCATTTTGAGAGGCCAAGGCAGGAGGATTGTTGTTTAAGGCCAGGATTTTGAGACCAGGCTGGGTAACTCAGCGAGACCTTGTCTCTATAACAAATTAAATTAAAAAAAAATTAAGCCAGGCATGGTGGTGAGCACCTGAGCCTAAGTCCAGAAGTTTGAGGTTGCAGTGAGCTGTGACGACACCACTGCCCTCTAGCCCACACAAAAAATGAGGAGACCCTGTCTCAAAAAAAAAAAAAAGAAAAAAAAGAAGATACACACTGGTTCTCTTTTTTTCAGATACAACATAGCTTGTCTCCCAAGATGCATGAGAGGTAAGATACAAGACAACATCCCTGGTAACAGGAATTTATTAAAGTTGTAGCTTATATGAGGAGGGGTGGGCAGAGGGTCTTGGCAATGCATCCCCCCTGCATCAGAATCTGGGCCGGGAATGGGGGTGAGTTGGGGGATTTGGAGCTGGAGGTGAGTAGCTGTGTAGTTCGCAAAACTTCTCCGGATGATTCAGATATGCCCCACCCCATCCTTCTAGAGAAGCTCCGAAATGCAACGTCCTTTTCCATCTAAAGTCTCTTTTGTTACAGTGATTCACAGCTCACCATAAAAATGCCACAACTTACTGAACCCGTCTTCACGGTTGGCATTTGGATGTTTCCAATTATTTGCATGAAAAACAGCAGTGACGCACATCCTTGTGACACACAGCCCCTGAAGGGACCCCGTTCTCACTGCTAACTGCCCCGTTAACTGCTCGGCGACGTCACGCCTTGGGGTCTGGGACTGGGGGGCCCTGTGCTCCGTGCTCCGACGCACACAGCCATGTTGTGCTGGGGCAAAGGGCAACGACCTCGATCTGGAGAAAGGTCCCCCATACTTCCCGAGGCCCCTACAATGACCAAACACCAGGACAGAACCCAACAGTATCTTTGGTTCTGTTGTTCAGTCCATACGGGCGACCGAGGCTACCAGGTTAAAAGTGTCTACTCCTCGGTGTCTAGTAGGCTGAAAGTATCACCAACGGGTGGGCTTTCTCCAAATAGCAGACTAGAGACCCCCTCTCCGAGAGGCAGCCGATTTCACGGGGCGTCAGACAACCCTTTCCGGGAGACCAGCACAGAACCACATTCCACTTGGTGACCTCGGTCCAGGCACCTTATTCTTTGGGGTGTGCTTTGGCTTTATCGTTTTTTAATTAGACTGGAGTAACAACAACTACTTAATTGGAATAATAACAAAGACTCTTATGATCTCACTGTACTGTTGGGAGGGAGAATTAAGTGAATAATTAAAAACTTGATAAAGGTTTTAAATGTGCAAGTAGTTAAGGGAAAGTCGTGCCCAGTGACTACGGGACACTCTGGAGATGACGCTCTAAGTAAGTGCTGAAACTCACAAACAGGCAGCAGGCGACCCTGGAATCTCAGGAAGCTGCTTGGAACAGATAGAGTCACCTTACGAATGACTGCAGAGAGGGGAAGACAGGGTTTCCGCCTCTGGTCTTTTGAGACCAAAAATAGACCAGATATGGGCTGTCAAAGAACCAGTACACAAGTCCGGTTACTACATACATGGTACGTGCCAGGGTCTCTGAAGGCATCACGCTGAGCAGCTATGGTACAGGAACTCCACGCCATGGGCACAAAGCCAAAAGTGCAAGGATGTTATTTGCAACTTAAATTTTTTTTTGTTTGTTTTTTTTTTGAGACAGAGTCTCACTCTGTTGCCCGGGCTAGAGTGCCATGGCGTCAGCAACCTCAAACTCCTGGGCTCCAGCGATCCTCCTGCCTCAGCCTCTGGAGTAGCTGGGACTACAGGCATGCGCCACCACGCCCAGCTAATTTTATGTATATTTTTAGTTGTCCAGCTAATTTCCTTCTATTTTTAGTAGAGGCGGGTCTCACTCTTTGCTCCGGCTGGTCTCAAACTCCTGAGCTCAAATGATCCTCTCTCCTCGGCCTCCCAGAGTGCTGGGATGACAGGCGTGAGCCACCGCACCCGGCCTTGCAACTTAAATTTTAATACAAATAACTGGAAATAGCCAAAATGCTTAATTGGAGACTGGATAGCTGAATTATGGAAGCAGAAAGAAATGCGTTTTTATATATCCAAGGAAAGATCTCCAAGTCAAAAAATAAATAAATAAGTTACCAGACACCTCATCCTATTTTTCTCTCAGAAAGGGAACAAAATGGGGGGTAGAGGTGAAGGTCGAAGGTGGTCGAGAGTAATTTTTACTCTTCAATCTACATGTTCACACAGCTTGAAATGTTTACACTGGTTAATTAATTCTCCGTGAAAAAGTACATTTTATTTATGTCGAACCATTTTCCCTACGTAATACGCGATCGAATCTTTGCTATTCTCTGACGCCTGCTTAGTGACTAACATACGATTTGTCCTTTTGCTTGGTGGTTGTGTTTTTCTTTTCCTCCATTTCCACGGACACAAGCGTTCATGTCACACTCTCTTCCCAGAAAATCCGACGTTTTTCTCTGGGCTCCCCATGCACTTTTCCATATCCGCTATGCTCCTGGACAAATCACCACTATGCCACCACCTTCTTGGGTTTTAAAAATACGATTTCTGGCCGGGCACGGTGGCTCACGTCTGTAATCCCAGCACTCTGGGAGGCCGAGGCGGGAGGATCGCTCGAGGTCAGGAGTTCGAGAGCAACCTGAGCAAGAACGAGACCCCTTCTCTACTAAAAATAGAAAGAAATTAATTGGCCAACTAAAAATATATAGAAAAAATTAGCCGGGCATGGTGGTGCATGCCTGTAGTGCCAGCTACTTGGGAGGCTGAGGCAGGAGGATCGCTTGAGCCCAGGAGTTTGAGGTTGCTGTGAGCTAGGCTGATGCCACGGCACTCTAGCCCGGGCAACAGAGTGAGACTCTGTCTCAAAAAAAAAAAAAAAAAATATGATTTCTTCTGGTAAGAAAGCAATGCTAAGCCAGATTTCAGAGAAAAAAGCAGAAAGCAAATTCAGGGTTGTTGATGCTTTATCTGCTGAATCAGGAGCGGCAACCGGCCACAAGCACCATTGATGCACATAAAAAATATCCTTTTAAGAAAAAGGTAGGACATCTTATTCCCACATTTTTGGGTTTCATGGAGCAGACTCAATTAAAGAAAAAAGGGCATTTGTAAAATTTGACATAATTTTGTCATGTAATCATAGTTAAAAAAAAAAAAAGCCCCCCACTCCACCCCAACCAAAAAAAGCCTGACGCTTCTACCTTCAGGGCATAAAACCAAGTACATTTTCATCATCCAAAAATTAACATAATCTGAGACTACAGGACCATTCTTCAGGCTGCTCTAGCTTTATGAAAATTAACTGGATCTATAAGAAACCTACCACCTTAGCTCATTGTATCGTATTTGGCTTCAGACCAGGCAAACAGAGTTGATCATGACATTTTCCATCAATTTTAGGATTATAGGGGGAGAGGGTTAGTACATAAGGGAGGGATTTTGGCTCAGTTGGTAATATTTTATGGCTTAAGCTAAGCAGAAGAGCATGGGTGTCACCACCTATAACATTTTATTTATCTTAGATTGTGAATAATTAATGCTCAAAAAAAGAGTTCCATCGCGGGCCAGCTTTGGGAAGTCACTGATCGAGCCGAACGTACCCATTTCAGGCTACGGTTTACTGACTTGCCCAAGCAGAGCTCAGAGAACCAGTCAACGACTCCTGAGTTATTTTCAGCAGTCTCTCTGCATGCAAACGAAACCCAGATCCCTGCACTGTTGAGATAATTCTTGCTGTGAGCGTTTGTTCGCATTTTATCTTCTATTTGAATTAAGGCATGAAACTGCATAAAATTCAATTATTTCCAAGTCTCTAGAAAACATTATTCCTACCTCAAATATAACAGCAAATGTCTGCCATATTTCAAACAATAAGAATAATAACAATACGTTGAGTGAGGAACAGGCTTAGGTATTAAAATATATTACCCATGTTTTTCAGCTTTAAATTGATCTAAGAGGCTTTGAGGAATAGAGGAAGGTGATTCTATCCCTCATTTTCAAAGAAAACACTCTCCATAGTAGCTATGGTAACTTGGTCCCCAGACCAAGGTAGTAGAGAATCTCCGTCACATGGTAATGTTTTGTTAGGTCTCTTCTTTTTTTATCCTCTCTGATCACCAGAAATGTTTAAAAAAAAAAAACCCACAAAAACAAAAACAAGTAAATGAAGAGGGATGCTGGCGTGTCTATGGATACATACCTCACAGCAAAGTGCAGAATGGCCGGGCCTGGTTTCTTGGGCAAGTCGTGGTCAAGAACTCGGTGATCTAACTGCAGCCAGTTCTGCTGGGCTCTGTGAGAGCAAAGCAAAGGAAAAGTCCAAAGCAGGAGGTCAGAGAAGCTCCGTAACACACAGTGCTGGCCACGCTGCAGGGAAACAGTTCCTCTCACACGCTGACGGTCAAAGTGTAACCTGCTACAACTGGTAACGAGACCAATTCAGCAATTTCTAGCAACACTGTAAAAGCACCTGCCTCTGAACCAGCATTTCCATTTCCAAGAGTCTATCACATTTTGCACAAGTGAAAAATGATCTCTATGTAAAATCACCCACTGTAGCATTGTTTGTAATAGCACAAAGGGTGGAAATAACCTCAATGATCCATAGAGTGTTGTTTTAAAAAAGTATTTAAAACTGTACAGTGAAATACAATGCAGCCATGAAACAGGCTGGAGAAGCCAGGTGTGATGGCTCGCACCTATAGTCCCAGCTATGTGGGAGGCTGAGGCAGGAGGATCACTTGAGCCCAGGAGTTTGAGGTTGCAGGGAACTAGGTTCACACTCCAGCCTGGGTAACATAGCAAGATTCCATCTCTTAAAAAAAAAAAAAGCTGGAGAGCCTCTTTACAAATTTATTGTGAACAATTTCCAAGATACAACATTAAATGACAAGCAAAATGCATAAAAGTACAACATATTGCCATTTTTTAAATTAAAAAAAGAATAGACATACATGTATGCATGTAAAAATTTAAAACGTTCTGAGACGAAAAACAAGAAACTGATAACAGTGGTTGCCTTTGGAGTTAAAAAACTGGGCAGTATTCTGTTAAGCTTTACACTTTTATGAAACATGAAATATTTTCAATAGTCAAGAAGGAAGAAACTTCTGGTTTAACAGAATCAAACAGACACAGATAAGAATACCCACAGCTTTTAAAAAAAGTACAGGGCCCGACACTCTCTGGGTGCTATTTCTGTGTCTATATGATGGCCTTACAAATATTGAAGTATGTACTTGTCTGTTTACTCAAGAGCTGCACCATGTTCATGGGTATAAACAATTCTCTCTAGATTTTGACCTCTGAGGCATCAAAAGGGCCGATGACCCTGTGGCTCAGGACAGTTTATGTGGCTTTTCCAAGGTTGTCACTAGTCCATCTGTTTTAGACTGTAAATTCCTGGCGGGCAGAGAACCCATCTTACTTGCTTACGTAAAATTCAACTTAAGAACATGGGCCAGGAGACATTTTCCACCCTATTTTGTTCCTTGAGTAGACAATTAAAAAACCAAATCAGAAAATTCTAAGCTGTATTCATTATAAGTAGATAGAAGAAGCAGGCATAAACAATAACAGTAATAATACCATAGCTATTCTTTATGGAGCAGCTACTCTGTGCCAAGCAAGCTGGAACTTTTTATACGTTAAAGCTATATTTCACAATAAGTCTGCGAGGAAAGGGGCGGAGCGAGATTTGAACCCAGGACTTTCAATACTGGAGAAAACGAGATCAGAGTTGAATCAGCTTTTATAACTTTTCGCTTAGTCTCTGATGATTTACCAGTTTCAACACCCAGAGAAGTGTGTCTTTGTTTCCACAGTTACGAGATACGCCTTCTGATAACTGTTCCTAGCTTTGCTTGGAGGAATATTATAAAGATAAATAAGCTGATATAAGTAACATAAAAAGAGGTTCTTAAAACCACTGCTTTTGTGTGTAAAAATAAAGACGGACTGAAATTAAGAGATTCTTACACACGTTCCATCAAGTTTAGGATATCATTGATTGAAAGACACATCCCGTTTTCAGAGATGTTCAATGTGTGTCTTAAAATACATAAAATATCGTGTAGTATCAGGTCTCAAAAGTTTTCTTACAGAAAATGAGATTAATTTTGAATTGTCCTTTATGCTTTTATACAGGAAAGATACGGCACCATTTAAAAAGCATAATGTATATGGACTTACACAGAATGATGTCTAAGAACAAATGAAGCAAGTCATACAATAACATATACAGCACAAACCAACTACATTTACCACTGAAGCACCATCGACACCACTCTTTAAATGTGGATGAAAATTTTTAGATATAGTTCTGGAGAGTTATATAGCAAATTGCTAATACTGGTTACCTCCGTGGAAGAAAATACACTTGGAGCGGAAAGGTAATCAAAGGTAATCAAAAGAGACTGAACTCAACTACGACATTAAATGCTTTTAGACACCGGGCACAGTGGCTCACGCCTGTAATCCTAGCACTCTGGGAGGCCAAAGTGGGAGGCCCACTTGAGGCCAGGAGTTCAAGATCAGCATGGGCAAGCCTGAGACCCTGTCTCTACCAAAAACAGAAAACATTAGCCAGGCTCGGGAGGCTGAGGCAGGAGGATCGCTTGAGCCCCGGAGTTGGAGGTTGCTGTGAGCTTTGATGACGCCCGGCACTCTACCTGGGGCAACAGAGTGAGACTATCTCAAAAAAGCAAAGCCGTATTGGTATTAAATGTTTTTATAAGGAGATATTCACGTATATATAATAGAAGACAATTTTTTAAAAAAAGGATAAATGATAAATTAGGCCGGGCGCGGTGGCTCACGCCTGTAATCCTAGCACTCTGGGAGGCCGAGGCGGGAGGATCGCTCAAGGTCAGGAGTTCGAGACCAGCCTCAGCAAGACCGAGACCCCGTCTCTACTATAAATAGAAAGAAATTAATTGGCCAACTGAAAATATATAGAAAAAATTAGCCGGGCATGGTGGCGCATGCCTGTGGTCCCAGCTACTCAGGAGGCTGAGGCAGAAGGATCGCTTGAGCCCAGGAGTTTGAGGTTGCTGTGAGCTAGGCTGA